>CAMRHE010000587.1:600000-877093 GCA_947044405.1 Leptodactylus fallax
GACAACCCTCTGTGGGAAAAACTCTCTCGTGCCCTGATAGTTTGTTACAATGTATCAGTGCAGATAATGTGTCACTCCGCTGTGGACATTGATGTAGATGTTGATAAATGAGGATTTTCTGGATTTTTTTTCTCGTACACAGGAAGGTTTGTAAACCAAATTATCTGAACAAAACGTCCGTGCGTCCGGGGCTGAAGAACTGTGGCGACGTGAACTGCATCGGGCGAATCCACACCTACCTGGAATTAATAGGAGCCATTAACTTTGGCTGCGGTAAGTCCCCAGACGACACGTCGTACCCAGTAGTGAATCAGTGGATTGTTAGCAAACGCTCACCGCGCTGTCCGTGAATTTCCAGAACAAGCCGTCTACAACCGACCGCGACCGGTGGACAGAACCAAGTCCAAAATGGGGAAGGACACCTTGGAAGCCTACGAGCTGGCTCATCGCCTGCAGTCTATGGTACGATGACTTGGCCGTGAATTTTAGTTGTGCAATCACTGTGACAGATTTGTGAATGCAGCTCCGGCTGTGACTGGAGTACAGTTCTTGCTGTTAAAGGGGTTTTTCCGAGTTGGGTAAAAAATGACCCAGAAAGAATAAATGTGATAAAATGGTAAGAACAATCTCTCCTGTGGTATATAGCTATGGCCAGTCATTGGCTGCTGAGTCCAGGGGGTATACGGCTGCGTCACCGCTGCAGCCAAGTAATCCGAGACTGTCGGGATGGAGCGGAGCGCCTGCTCTGGAGCAGCTGGGAATAAAAGTAATGCTGCTATGTTATTAGTTTATCAAATTTATCCCCAGTGGACAATATTTTACTGAACTGGAAAATCCCTTTAAAGCGTTTTCCAGGTTTATTGATGATTTGTCCTTAGCACAAATAAAGATGGTCGGGGGTCTGTCACCCCCGTGGATCAGCTGATTGAAGAGGCCGCAGTGCTCAGGTGAGTGCTGCGGCCTCTTCTCTACTTACCAAGCACAGCGCTATACATTGTACAGTGGTTGTGCTTGGTATTGCAGCTCAGTCCCTTTCACTTGAATGGGGCTGAGCTGTGAACAGACCCCTTGGGATGGATGAATGTGTCGTCATGACCTGTGAAGCGGAAGTGAAATCCTGGAAAACCCTTTAACCTCAACAGACCCCAATGAGAGGTCAGCGGGATCCATCAGTCGTCATTAGGATCTGTTGTATGACGGATCCTGCACGTTTGTAATGGCAGCTGCGAGGTCAGTGTGAACTTACCTTTACTAGGGAAAACTAGCAGATCTGTAAGTGCAGCTTTAGATGTGACTGGAGACTAAACATCAATAAAGTGACCTGTGGAGAGCGATGACCATTATCTGATCCTAAATGCCAATTACCCGAGTGAGAAAACGCTGGTCCCCGACATTGTGTTAATGCTGTGACTGATCCTTCTAAGAGCGCCGTCTCCCGAGCGCACGTTTACGGTTTTATATTGCCCTGTTTGGCGCTGGCGTTGCCTGTGCTCAGCCTCACTCCTGTTCTGCAGCTCCAGATGTGAAGTGTAAGTGAAGGCGTTTCCTGCAGTCTCGCACACGATCGATGCCGATTAGAGAAGGTTTTTACAGGTTTTCTTCTTATTTATATCGGCGGCCTCCGGAGCTGCGTCGCCATTTACGTGGACCTGGAGGATTTCCAGGCAGAGTCGCCGCTGCGGCCAGGAATTACTGCTGCTCAGCTCGGGGAGGCGGCGATAAAAACCTGAACTAAACTAGACGGCAGCGGCGTCCTGGTGCAGATACTCAGTATCCGCTGTCCTTCTAGGGTCCGCAGACTGAACCCCTTAGAGACGCACAGTTCAGGCTATGAGGATAAAGGAAATCTCTGACTGCAATCCCTTTAATATATTTCCATTTACATAGATTGGGCCTGTTTTTTCATCGGGGGTCTGACATCCGGGCCCCTGCTGATCACTTGTTTGAAGAGGGCGCAGCGTTTGGGTGAGCATTGCGGCCTCTTCACTGGTTACCAAACATAGCGCCATACATTGTATAGTGGCTATGCTTGGTATTGCATCTCAGCCCATTCACTTGAATGGGACTGAACTGTGAACAGGCCATGTGAGCGATGTATATGATATGACATGTCTTGTGATGTGGAAGTGGCGCTCCTCTTATTGCTGCACTGTATCCCACTTTCTGTGACTTTCCTCGCTCTTCTCCGGTTTTCCGTTAGTTTACAATGTCATCTATTGTTTTATACTAGCGCACCAGAAGAAGACGTGTCCGAGACCCCTGGGGAAACTGGTGCGACGCCAGAGACCTGGAAGGACAGACCTTTGAGGTAGGTGAATGCTCTCTGAATGAATTAAAAGGGTTTTTCGGGATTAAAATATTGATGACCTGTCCTTAAGATAGACCATTAATATTAGACGACCCCTGGACCCCGCCGACCAGCTGTTTATCACACAGTTGTAGTGCCATGTTTATCAGTCACTTGGCCTGTTTGCAGCTCAGTCCCATTCAAGTCAATGGGGCTGAACTGCAATATCAAAGTCTCAGAAAACCCTGATAATGATGTAAACTTATAAATCTTGCTCAAACATGTTTCTTTTAGTTCCGACATTCTGAGTGGATTCATTTTAGAATATGTTTATATATATATATATATATATATATATATATATATATATGATCAGACCTCTGCTTTACTGATACAGAGCTCCAAATCCCCTGCATAGAATGGACACAGTATTACATAACATTCAGCCACCACTAGGGGGAGCTCAGGAGCTTACTGTATATACCTAGAACTCAGTAACAGCACAGTATACAGTAAGCTGCAGCGGGGTGTCCTACACTAACATACTGGCATCACAGGACTAATTCACACTGTAACAAACCGTGTCTCTATTCCTCAGCATCTCTCGGCAGAAGAGCTAGCAATCAGACGGGAGAAGATGAAACAGTCAAAGTGCTGCAAAGGAGCGAGACCCTCTAAGAGGTGAGAAATATTCAGATCTTTTATCCTCGAGGCTAGTAATGTTGACATATTATCAGACCGCGCCTTTATCCAAGTTCTTAAAGGGGTTGTCCAGGCAAAAATGGACACTCAAATTATTTTTTAAATGTTTTGGGTTTTTTTTTTTTTTTTTTGTCCTCCCCTGACCAATGTTAAAAAATAATTAATTTGCAAAGAAAACCTTTAAAGCAGGTGCTGGAACTATCACAGCTGCAGACTTTGTTACAGTGTATCTGATAATTGAGCATGCACTTGTGTCAGCTGGACATGATCTGGAGGGATTTCTAGAACTTGGAGGTTTCTATTCATTACTAGCAGGTAGAGATCTTCTTTACTGTAGAGGTGTTCAGGGTAGTCGTGTCCCTCCTCTGTGCCTGGCACTACTATGGGGGCACTGGGGCTCAGAGGGCCTGCACACTGACACCATCTACATCCGGTTTTGTATGACCTCCTTGCACTTAACCCCACCATTTTATTTCACAGCTCCTTTGACCCCTTCCAGCTGATTCCCTGCTACAATTTTACTGAAGAGAAACCGGTAAGAACATTTTATATCAGCATCATATCAGGGACCAGCTCAGTGTATGTGATGCATGTAATAGAGGTGGCTATATACTCTATATGTAGTGAGCTCCCTCTAGTGGTGACTGTATAATCTGTATGTAGTGAGCTCCTCCTAGTGGTGACTGTATAATCTGTATGTAGTGAGCTCCCCCTAGTGGTGACTGTATAATCTGTATGTAGTGAGCTCCTCCTACGGGGTGGTGAATGTATATTCTGTATGTAGTGAGCTCCCCCTAGTGGTGACTGTATAATCTGTATGTAGTGAGCTCCCTCTAGTGGTGACTGTATAATCTGTATGTAGTGAGCTCCTCCTAGTGGTGACTGTATAATCTGTATGTAGTGAGCTCCCTCTAGTGGTGACTTTATAATCTGTATGTAGTGAGCTCCCTCTAGTGGTGACTGTATAATCTGTATGTAGTGAGCTCCCTCTAGTGGTGACTGTATAATCTGTATGTAGTGAGCTCCTCCTAGTGGTGACTGTATAATCTGTATGTAGTGAGCTCCTCCTAGTGGTGACTGTATAATCAGTATGTAGTGAGCTCCCCCTAGTGGTGACTGTATAATCTGTATGTAGTGAGCTCCCCCTAGTGGTGACTGTATAATCAGTATGTAGTGAGCTCCCCCTAGTGGTGACTGAATAATCTGTATGTAGTGAGCTCCCCCTAGTGGTGACTGTATAATCTGTATGTAGTGAGCTCCCCTAGTGGTGACTGTATAATCTGTATGTAGTGAGCTCCTCCTAGTGGTGACTGTATAATCAGTATGTAGTGAGCTCCTCCTAGTGGTGACTGTATAATCAGTATGTAGTGAGCTCCCTCTAGTGGTGACTGTATAATCTGTATGTAATGAGATCCTCCTAGTGGTGACTTTATATATCTATATGTAGTGAGCTCCCTCTAGTGGTGACTGTATAATCTGTATGTAGTGAGCTCCTCCTAGTAGTGACTGTATAATCTGTATGTAGTGAGCTGCCTCTAGTGGTGACTGTATAATCTGTATGTAGTGAGCTCCCCCTAGTGGTGACTGTATAATCTGTATGTAGTGAGCTCCCCCTAGTGGTGACTATATAATCTGTATGTAGTGAGCTCCCTCTAGTGGTGACTGTATAATCTGTATGTAGTGAGCTCCCTCTAGTGGTGACTGTATAATCTGTATGTAGTGAGCTCCCTCTAGTGGTGACTGTATAATCTGCATGTAGTGAGCTCCTCCTAGTGGTGACTGTATAATCAGTATGTAGTGAGCTCCTCCTAGTGGTGACTGTATAATCAGTATGAAGTGAACTCCCTCTAGTGGTGACTGTATAATCTGTATGTAGTGAGCTCCCCCTAGTGGTGACTGTATAATCTGTATGTAGTGAGCTCCCTCTAGTGGTGACTGTATAATCTGTATGTAGTGAGCTCCCTCTAGTGGTGACTGTATAATCTGTATGTAGTGAGCTCCCTCTAGTGGTGACTGTATAATCTGTATGTAGTGAGCTCCCCCTAGTGGTGACTGTATAATCTGTATGTAGTGAGCTCCCCCTAGTGGTGACTGTATAATCTGTATGTAGTGAGCTCCCTCTAGTGGTGACTGTATAATCTGTATGTAGTGAGCTCCCCCTAGTGGTGACTGTATAATCTGTATGTAGTGAGCTCCTCCTAGTGGTGACTGTATAATCTGTACGTAGTGAGCTCCCCCTAGTGGTGACTGTATAATCTGTATGTAGTGAGCTCCCCCTAGTGGTGTCTGTATAATCTGTATGTAGTGAGCTCCCTCTAGTGGTGACTGTATAATCTGTATGTAGTGAGCTCCCTCTAGTGGTGACTGTATAATCTGTATGTAGTGAGCTCCCCCTAGTGGTGACTGTATAATCTGTATGTAGTGAGCTCCTCCTAGTGGTGACTGTATAATCTGTATGTAGTGAGCTCCTCCTAGTGGTGACTGTATAATCTGTATGTAGTGAGCTCCCCCTAGTGGTGACTGTATAATCTGTATGTAGTGAGCTCCCCCTAGTGGTGACTGTATAATCTGTATGTAGTGAGCTCCCCCTAGTGGTGACTGTATAATCTGTATGTAGTGAGCTCCCCCTAGTGGTGACTGTATAATCTGTATGTAGTGAGCTCCCCCTAGTGGTGACTGTATAATCTGTATGTAGTGAGCTCCCCCTAGTGGTGACTGTATAATCTGTATGTAGTGAGCTCCCTCTAGTGGTGACTGTATAATCTGTATGTAGTGAGCTCCCTCTAGTGGTGACTGTATAATCTGTATGTAGTGAGCTCCCCTAGTGGTGACGAAATCTGTATGTAGTGAGCTCCCTCTAGTGGTGACTGTATAATCTGTATGTAATGAGCTCCCTCTATATTTGTTTTCCCCCTTTTGTAGGCGCCGTTTCGAGTGAAAGTATCAGCCGAGGCCATGTTAATATTAGATTTGGTAAGTGATACATGAAGTCTATGGTAGGTCTCCTGGAGTCACACGGGACTCAGTGACCAGTATATACTGCTGTATCTGTCTTCCAGCACGCTCACGTCTCCATGGCGGAGGTTATCGGCCTATTAGGAGGAAGATATTCAGAACCGGAACACATAATCGAAGTAAGAACCTGATAGCATCCGTATGTTACCTGTGCTGGCCCCGCCCCTATGACAGCTCTATTGTTGTATAGATAGATGTGTATATGGATAACCGTCCTGTAACTGAGATTTACATTTTGCAGATACTTTTAGTTTTTCTTATTTTGTATATAAAATCATAACTCCATTCACATCCAGATCTGATTCAAGCTTTTGGATTTTAGCTCTCACTACTGCCCCCTACTGCTTCTGTGTCTGTACGGTATTATGTGACCTTGGCTGAGCTGTCAGAATGATTACAAACAACCAACAACACAATGGTGGCTGCAGCTTTGGTTGCGTTTGGAGGATAATGCATACATTACTGTCAGTCCTGGTGTTTTTGTACCGTCTCAGCAGATTCCTGTAGTTTTCCGCCCTCTGTCTTCCCAGATCTGTGCCGCGGAGCCGTGTAACAGCCTCAGCACCGGCCTGCAGTGTGAGATGGATCCAGTGTCCCAGACCCAGGCCTCGGAGGCCCTGCACCTGCGCGGCTACAGCGTCATCGGATGGTACCACTCCCACCCAGCGTTTGACCCCAACCCCTCAATCCGAGATATTGATACTCAGGCCAAGTACCAGGTGAGACGCCGGAGTGTGTATATATAATATATACTCATGTGTAATATAGTGCAGGCATATCTGACCATAAACACAAGACCCTAGAACATAAACCGCCATTCTTTACACTGCAGGCCGAGAACTGGGAATAATAGTAGTGTCAGGTAGGTGGAGGGGTAATAGAGGAGTCCGGTCTGCCCCATGAGCCCTTCCCTTCAGACTAGACCTTTATATACAGTATATAGGGGCAGAACATACAGAGATTGTTTATCCCTATAGCAGTGGAGCGGCCGGAGGAGCTCACACACTAATGCCCCTAGTTTTGGGGTAACTTGGTGTATTCCTTATTTTCCGCCTCTTTCTCACTTTTTTTATCCTTTTATTCCATATCCAGAGTTATTTTTCTCGGGGCGGAGCAAAGTTTTTGGGCATGATCATAAGTCCGTATAACCGCAGTAACCCCCTGCCCCAGTCCCAGCTCTCCTGCCTGGTGATCAGTGACGATCTCAGCGAAGACGGATCATACCGTAAGTGTCACGTGTGATGTCATCTCTGCGGGGCTGGGGGATTTGAGAGTTCAGCAACTTTGTTACAATGTATCAGGGCAGGAGAGAGATTTTTGCTGCTGATTTCTAGACTGAATGCAAATGTAACACACCTTCAGCTGTGAGAAGTTTTGGGCTTGTACTGGTTTTAGCCTGTTTCCATTTCCGATAGAAGGCAGTGATCTAGAAAATGGAGGGAATTGTTATTATCTAAAATCGGACCCTCGAAGTCCATGCAAGACCATGGACGGGAGATTCCCGCAGCTCCCGTAGGAGCTCCCCCTAGTGGTGGCTGCTTACGGTCAGAACTGGCTGTGGGATCTGGAGCTCGGACTCTTATCAATATCTTTCTGGATCTAATAATGACATCATGTGATCAGCTCCATCAGGCACTTCGCAGAATACCTCCTGAGAATGGATATGTGACTCGTCCTACATGGTGCCCGCTCCTCTCGTCGCTCCTGTACACAGCCGCACCCGCCCTAAGCTGCTCAGTATGAGGCTCATCTCGTTCTCGCAGTTATACAGCCTGGTGTTGGCGCTTCCGCCATTAAATGATCTGGCTGCTGCAATGTGCTGCAATATCGAGGCTGCCAGGGAGAGGCGCTCTACGTGTATGGGCTGCAGGGTCGGGGTGTTTGTGTGAACATGTTCATAAGACCCTGCTGTAAATGCTTGGCAGCCTCAAATCCACATTTAATAAGTGCAAAGCCTTAAGGTGGATCCATTGTCTGAATGATGTCATAGCATCTCTGCAATGCTGGAATGGTTTGAAGGGGTCGGAGGATCCAAATCTTCTGTTCTTTCAAATTCTGCCTGACTTCATCTGCCACTAGGGGGAGCTCACTGTATACAGATTGATAGAACTCCAATTCAGCTGAATTATAGACCCCTCCTTGTGAATGGAGCGCCAGGGCACTGTGGCCCTACCCCCATCGATCAGGAGAACGGGGTCTGAAAGCCCCCCAAAGCCCCCTTGTGAATGGAGCGTCAGTGCTCTTGTGTGACCGGTGCTCCAGTCACTGCTATGGGGCTGCCGGGACTATAATCTCCAGCCACGCCCTTAGTCCCATAGACGTGATTGGAGCACGGGGTCACACAAGAGCACTGATGCTCCAATCACAAGGAGGCTTTTGGTTCCCCGTTCTCCTGATCACTGACGATCGGGTCCCCAGTGATCAGACACTTCCTCCCTGACCTGTGGGTAGGGGGACAGGTGTCCATCACGGCACAACCCCTTTAAGACTAGTATACAGAACACCTTTCTTAATAAACTCCCCCTATTATGTCTGACACAGGAGCAGAGCTCGTTACAGTGTGTCAGAGCCCTGCACCTCTCTGTAGTCACGGACTTGTCTCCGCTCTTGCAGGAATACCGTACAGGTTTGATGTGGAGCCCGCGCCCGGGGAACCGCGCTGGGAGATTGTGTTTGAGAAGATGAGATGGATCATTGAGAAGTATCGACATTCCCGCAGGTAAGGAGCGGCCGCCACACTGGAATATTCTGCTGGGATTAGAGCGCCTCCTATGGTCTGCCCTTAGATCAGGGCATTATCAGTGTAGGGTGCCCTATAAGAGGGAGACCCCCCCTGGACCACCCTGTATTAACCACAGCAGGGACCAACATGGCTGCCATTGTGGCGCTGATCTCAGTGTAATGTTTGATGTCCACCAGCAGAGGCGCTGCTGAGATGAATGCTGCCTGCACATAGGACGACCCAGCAGCATAGCCTGGGACTATATCACTTAAAGGGATATTTCCATCACTTAGTCTACCTATAGGATATGCCAGTGGGGGGTCCAACTTCACTGATCCTGAGGATGAAGGGGTTACAGCGCTGTGACCCCCTGACTGGATTTCCTTGCGCAGTGACACCACACGTGACAGCACGGCTCCATTCATGTATAACTCATCGGTGCACCCTCTTCATTCTCAGGCTCATTGGGGTCCCAAAGGTCAGCACGTAAAGTAATGGCTTATCCTAACCCAAAACCCCATAGGACTCTTTACAACCACATTACCCTGTTAAAGGGATGATCCAGAATTAGAAAACCATAGCAGCTTTCTTGTATATATAGCGCCCACCGCTGTCCAGAGGTTGTGTTGTGGTATTGCAGCTCAGAAACATTGAAGTGAATGGGGCTGGAATACCACACACAAGACGGCGGCAGCCATGATTTTCTGATCCTGTGCTGCCCCTTTAAGGATCTCAGCTACATTAGATTTGATATTGACCTCTTCCACTTCCTCGCATGGAGCCGTCTCAGACACCACTTTTTTTTTTTTTCTTCCGCTCCCTTAATTTGCAGACTGTTAATGAATCCTGATTCAATTTGCGGGTTAATTATTTTTCCTTTTCCCCGCCTCGTCTTATCAGGTGAGAACAGGCCATTGATCGGGGCGCGGGTCGATGTGTGAGCGGCGGCTGGAATGGGATATTGGATTAGATGTTATATCTCACTTCTTGTAATTGCCTCCATTAGAAATGACTCCGGTGATCGCACCGCCGCTCCGACACTGACACCACGGGAACTTAACACGGGTTTCCCTTCTTTTTCTCTTTCATGCGCAGCAGCGTCCCCATGACCCGCCGCTACCGACAAGACTGCGACCTGACGTGTTTACAGAAGGTGGGTGTCGTGTTATACTGAATATAATCACAGGACTGCTGGAGGTCTGACACCCGGACCCCGCACTGATCAGGTGATCCAACTACGAGGGGTCGGGGGCCGCAGCTCTGCTCCTGGGCAGGTGTATGGCTCTGTAGTGATGGTGCCGGGGGCTGCAGCTCTGCTCCTGGTCAGGTGTACGGCTCTGTAGTGATGGCGCCGGGGGCCGCAGCTCTGCTCCTGGACTAGTGTACGGCTCTGTAGTGATGTGGCGCCGGGGGCCGCAGCTCTGCTCCTGGGCAGGTGTATGGCTCTGTAGTGATGGCGCCGGGGGCCGCAGCTCTGCTCCTGGGCAGGTGTATGGCTCTGTAGTGATGGCGCCGGGGCCGCAGCTCTGCTCCTGGGCAGGTGTACGGCTCTGTAGTGATGGTGCCGGGGGCCGCAGCTCTGCTCCTGGGCAGGTGTACGGCTCTGTAGTGATGGCGCCGGGGCTGCAGCTCTGCTCCTGGGCAGGTGTACGGCTCTGTGGTGATGGCGCCGGGGGCCGCAGCTCTGCTCCTGGACTAGTGTACGGCTCTGTAGTGATGGCGCCGGGGGCCGCAGCTCTGCTCCTGGGCAGGTGTACGGCTCTGTAGTGATGGCGCCGGGGGCCGCAGGTCTGCTCCTGGGCAGGTGTACGGCTCTGTAGTGATGGCGCTGGGGGCCGCAGCTCTGCTCCTGGGCAGGTGTATGGCTCTGTAGTGATGGCGCCGGGGGCCGCAGCTCTGCTCCTGGGCAGGTGTATGGCTCTGTAGTGGGCGCCGGGGGGCGGGTGTTGGGGGGGGGGTGTGGATGGCGCCGGGGGCCGCAGCTCTGCTCCTGGGCAGGTGTACGGCTCTGTAGTGATGGCGCCGGGGGCCGCAGCCTGCTCCTGGGCAGGTGTACGGCTCTGTAGTGATGGTGCCGGGGGCCGCAGCTCTGCTCCTGGGCAGGTGTACGGCTCTGTAGTGATGGCGCCGGGGGCCGCAGCTCTGCTCCTGGGCAGGTGTACGGCTCTGTAGTGATGGCGCCGGGGGCCGCAGCTCTGCTCCTGGGCAGGTGTACGGCTCTGTAGTGATGGTGCTGGGGGCCGCAGCTCTGCTCCTGGGCAGGTGTACGGCTCTGTAGTGATGGCGCCGGGGGGCCGCAGCTCTGCTCCTGGGCAGGTGTACGGCTCTGTAGTGATGGGGCGAGGGGGGCGCAGCTCTGCTCCTGGGCAGGTGTACGGCTCTGTAGTGATGGCGCCGGGGGCCGCAGCTCTGCTCCTGGGCAGGTGTACGGCTCTGTAGTGATGGCGCCGGGGGCCGCAGCTCTGCTCCTGGGCTGGTGTACGGCTCTGTAGTGATGGCGCCGGGGGCCGCAGCTCTGCTCCTGGGCAGGTGTACGGCTCTGTAGTGATGGCGCCGGGGGCCGCAGCTCTGCTCCTGGGCAGGTGTACGGCTCTGTAGTGATGGCGCCGGGGGCCGCAGCTCTGCTCCTGGGCAGGTGTACGGCTCTGTAGTGATGGCGCCGGGGGCCGCAGCTCTGCTCCTGGGCAGGTGTACGGCTCTGTAGTGATGGCGCCGGGGGCCGCAGCTCTGCTCCTGGGCAGGTGTACGGCTCTGTAGTGATGGCGCCGGGGGCCGCAGCTCTGCTCCTGGGCAGGTGTACGGCTCTGTAGTGATGGCGCCGGGGGCCGCAGCTCTGCTCCTGGGCAGGTGTACGGCTCTGTAGTGATGGCGCCGGGGGCCGCAGCTCTGCTCCTGGGCAGGTGTACGGCTCTGTAGTGATGGCGCCGGGGGCCGCAGCTCTGCTCCTGGGCAGGTGTACGGCTCTGTAGTGATGGCGCCGGGGGCCGCAGCTCTGCTCCTGGGCAGGTGTACGGCTCTGTAGTGATGGCGCCGGGGGCCGCAGCTCTGCTCCTGGGCAGGTGTACGGCTCTGTAGTGATGGCGCCGGGGGCCGCAGCTCTGCTCCTGGGCAGGTGTACGGCTCTGTAGTGATGGCGCCGGGGGCCGCAGCTCTGCTCCTGGACTAGTATATGGCTCTGTAGTGATGGCGCCGGGGGGCCACAGCTCTGCTCCTGGGCAGGTGTATGGCTCTGTAGTGATGGCGCCGGGGGCCGCAGCTCTGCTCCTGGTCAGGTATACGGCTCTGTAGTGATGGCGCCGGGGGCCGCAGCTCTGCTCCAGGAATAGGACCAGAGCTGCTTGCGGCTGTATACCCTACACTGGGTACGGAAAGTATTCAGACCCATTTAAATTTTTCACTCTTTGTTTCATTGCAGCCATTTGCTAAAAGTATTCCTCATTATTGTACACTCAGCTCCCCATCTTGACAGAAAAAAAACAGAAATGTAGATATTTTTGCAAATTTATTAAAAAAGAAAAACTGAAATCTCCCATGGCCATAAGTATTCAGAGCCTTTGCTGTGACCCTCATATATAACTCTTAGGCTGTCCATTTCCTTCTGATCCTCCTTGAGATGGTTCTACTCCTTCATTGGAGTCCAGCTGTGTTTAATTAAACTGATTGGACTTGATTAGGAAAGGCGCACACCTGTCTATATAAGACCTCACAGCTCACAGTGCATGTCCGAGCAAATGAGAATCAGGAGGTCAAAGGAACTGCCCAAGGAGCTCAGAGACAGAATTGTGGCAAGGCACAGATCTGGCCAAGGTTACAAAAGAATTTCTGCAGCACTCAAGGTTCCTAAGAGCACAGCGGCCTCCATAATCCTTACATGGAAGAAGTTTGGGATGACCAGAACTCTTCCTAGACCTGGCCGTCCAGCCAAACTGAGCAATGGTGGGAGAAGAGCCTTGGTGAGAGAGGTAAAGAAGAACCCAAAGATCACTGTGTCTGAGCTCCAGAGATGCAGTAGGGAGATGGGAGAAAGTTCCACAAAGTCACTATCACTGCAGCCTCCACCAGTCGGGGGCTTTATGGCAGAGCGGCCCAAAAGAAGGCCTCCCCTCAGTGCAAGACATATGGAAGCCAAAAAACACATGAAGGACTCCCAGACTATGAGCAATAAGATTCTCTGCTCTGATGAGATGAAGATTGAACTTTTTGGTGTTAATTCTAAGCGGTATGTGTGGAGAAAACCAGGCCCTGCTCATCACCTGCCCAATACAATCCCAACAGTGAGACATGGCGGTGGCAGCATCATGGTATGGGGGACAGGACGACTGGTTGTAATTGTAGGAAAGATGAATGCGGCCAAGTACAGAGATATCCTGGAAGAAAACCTCTGCCAGAGTGCTCTGGACCTCAGACTGGGCCGAAGGTTCACCTTCCAACAAGACAATGACCCTAAGCACACAGCTAAAATAACAAAGGAACAACTCTGTGACCATTCCTGACTGGCCCAGCCAGAGCCCGGACCTCAACCCAACTGAGCATCTCTGGAGAGACCTGAAAATGGCTCCACCAACGTTCACCATCCAACCTGACGGAACTGGAGAGGATCTGCAAGGAAGAATGGCCGAGGATCCCCAAATCCAGATGTGAGAAACTTGTCGTATCATTCCCAAGAAGACTCCTGGCTGTACTAGCTCAGAAGGAAGCGGCTTCTACTCAGTACTGAGCAAAGGCTCTGAATACTTATGGCCATGGGAGATTGCAGGTTTTCTTTTTTAATAAATTTGCAAAAATATCTACATTTCTATTTTTTTTCTGCCAAGATGGGGAGCTGAGTGTACATTAATGAGAAATAAAAGGAACTTTTTTGCTTTTAGCAAATGGCTGCAATGAAAGCCCGGGGGCGGGGCAAAGAGTGAAAAATTTAAAGGGGTCTGCAATACTTTCCATACCCACTGTATATACAGATTCCTGCAGTAGGAACAGCTGATTGGTGCAGGGTCCAGGTATCAGAATCCCCACACTGATCAGCTGATGCAGCCGCCGGAAGCCGTACAGATGGTATACAGCCGGGAGCAGCCCTGCTCCTACAATCCTACAGTGTATGGAGCGCCATATACGGTATACAGCTTACAGTCCGTATACTGTAGTGGCGGCGGCTGGCACTGCAGCCCCAGTCTATTCACATGAAGGTAGGAGCAGGGATGCTATTAGCCGTATATATAGCTCGGGATGGGGTCCGGGTGTCAGACCTCGACCTATCAATTATCTTCACATCCTGGACAACCCTTTTACTAATCCTACAGTTTATACAGCGATTCCACCACTAGGGCTCATTCACACAACGTTCTATTAATGGATCTGGGTCCAAGTGAATGATCTGAGGAAAAGTGGAACAAGTCTTACCCCAGGCCGAGGCCACGGATCCCTCAAGACACTTATCTATTAGAGCCGTGAAATCGGATGAGCCTTAGGTGTGCACTCGGCTGCGAATACGGACTTTATCATGGCTGAGGGCCGGGCCTCATAGTGTGAATGTAGCCTTAGTCAGTAGATACCCCCAGCAGGTGGCGCTGTATCACCTCCATTCTGATAGTCATGTGGGTTGGGCTAACAATAACTTCTCACTACGATCTACATTATAAATGACATGACCACGAACAGAAACAGAGAACGGCAGAGTCACGTGGCAACCAATATGGCGGCCACAGGGCTGGTCACTCAGCCCAAACCTAGACCTAAGCCTGAGGTGTACGGCACAATATGTGGTGGAATTTGGAAGATTTAAGAGTCTTTGATTCACCACAAATATCAGCAATAAAAAATGTCCTGTCCCCATGTAACAACTGCACCCTAAAATATACCTGCACCCCCTGCTGAGAGAAGCGCAGACACCCTGAACTAAGTGTAACCTGGTCCTCCAGCGCCATCTAGGTCTGTAAAGTGCAGGAAGCAGCGGACGTATTAATATGTTTTATAATGCACGTTCAAAATAAAGCAAAAAATATAAATATATATATAAAATCAGGCATTCAGAATAGCTGCAGTTCCCGCCGCTGCCACTAGGGGTCGACGGCCCACGCAGACATAAGGCTGTGTTCAGACTGTCGGGGCATTTGCTGCTGTGGAGTTTTGGACTATCAGGTGCCGGATTAAAGGATGTCAGAATGTTCCGGATGTAATTGCGTGTTGGCCGCGGTCATGTGACATTCCAGGCTTACCCTCCATCCCCGCATCCTCCACCATTCACACTCAAGTGAGAAATACCTGCAGACACCAGATCCCCGAGCAGATGTGCCGGCGCCACGTGTCCCATTTCCTTCATTCCTCCAGAATTATCTGTCAGATAAAAATACTTCCTGACACCTAATAAAACAGGCAGCGGGGGAGGGGATTTAAAGAGCCCCCTACATACAGCTGCGCAGACCCTTCTGTACCATTCAGGCTCACACTCCAGTCACATCCAATGCTTCCTGCCTGCTAGCTCTGACTCTAGTCACCTCCTGGAGCTGCTGCAGACTTGCTACACGTCACATGACTGTAAACTTACCCTCGGGGGCAAACAAATGTGCAGCTGAAGGACGCAGCTTTGGAGGTGACTAGAGTATAAGCCGTGTATTTTGGTAGCAGGTGACCCCTCCCCTCCTTCTGTTAACCATCTCCTGTCTGTCCTGGTTGCAGCTCTTGTCGTGTTTGAGGAGGTCGCTGGTGACTTCGGCCTGCGCGGCGGTCGCGGATGAATTCCTGGGCAGGATCGAGGATTATTTCCTGAACAGCTACACAAACCTGAAGGAGGAGAGCTGAGCCGGCGGAGGACACGGGAGCCCACTGACGGACCGGCAACCTGTACCGTACATTAACCCTCTAAGGACAGAGTATCCATGAAGGAGGACTATGGCCGGGGGCTCGTCTCACAGGACTTGTTGTGGGGGCCCCGGCCAGCGGCTCTTATCATGGAGGAACTCCGAGATCATTCCCATTGTGTTCCTGGATGTTTTGGGTCCTCGAGAGTAAGAGAGACTGTATACAGCTGTATATGGGACATCCTGGGGTCCGCAGCAGGGGCCCCTCAATATTACCATGAAATGTCCTAATAGAGCATTGTACAAGAGGTTCACCCAAATAAACCGCCCCTCACAATAAATAAACTGCACCTCACAAATATTACCGTCAGTGTCCTCGTGTACAGTCAGGGGGATCCTACGTGTGATATCGCCTCCATTATAGCAACTAAGGAGCTCAGGGAGAACCGCAGACCTAACAGCATCATGTCTACTGAGAAACCACTCCCTAGCCCCCGCCCCTGAGGAGCTCAGGGAGAACCGCAGACCTAACAGCATCATGTCTACTGAGAAACCACTCCCTAGCCCCGCCCCTGAGGAGCTCAGGGAGAACATACACATGTCTGAGACTAGCCCCCGCCCCTGAGAACTGCCGACCTGAAGCACATAGCATCATGTATGAGAGACCGCCCCCCGAGGAGCTCAAGACATAATTCAAATAAACTAACAGTACCTAGTAAAATATCCACCTGCTGTGATAACCCAATACACGGCAGGTACATATGTACCCCCCTCCTATTTACATATATGTATAATCTAGATTATATAGGTCACCATGTACATATATCTCATTACATGTCCTGTACCAATTATGTGTTACATCCCCTCTTATACCAGATAATTTGATAATTATAAATTAAGCTAAACATTCCCCTCCCTTCTACCTTCTATTGTTCCAAAAATCTATATTTACATTACCGCCCCAGGCACATTTTCTAATATTCCAGTGATGTACCGTTTCCAGAAGGGGAGAACTGAATGTAACCTATAATAACCCACCTCTTCCACTCCATCATACTTACCTGTTCTCCAGTCCAGACCTTCTGTGCGGCCAGTAATGTAATGTATGTACACAGTGACTGTACCGGCAGAATAGTGAGCGCAGCTCTGGAGTATAATACAGGATGTAACTCAGGATCAGTACAGGATAAGTAATGTAATGTATGTACACAGTGACTGTACCAGCAGAATAGTGAGCGCAGCTCTGGAGTATAATACAGGATGTAACTCAGGATCAGTACAGGATAAGTAATGTAATGTATGTACACAGTGACTGTACCGGCAGAATAGTGAGTGCAGCTCTGGAGTATAATACAGGATGTAACTCAGGATCAGTACAGGATAAGTAATGTAATGTATGTACACAGTGACTGTACCAGCAGAATAGTGAGTGCAGCTCTGGAGTATAATACAGGATGTAACTCAGGATCAGTACAGGATAAGTAATGTAATGTATGTACACAGTGACTGCACCAGCAGAATAGTGAGCGCAGCTCTGGAGTATAATACAGGATGTAACTCAGGATCAGTACAGGATAAGTAATGTAATGTATGTACACAGTGACTGCACCAGCAGAATAGTGAGCGCAGCTCTGGAGTATAATACAGGATGTAACTCAGGATCAGTACAGGATAAGTAATGTAATGTATGTACACAGTGACTGTACCAGCAGAATAGTGAGCGCAGCTCTGGAGTATAATACAGGATGTAACTCAGGATCAGTACAGGATAAGTAATGTAATGTATGTACACAGTGACTGTACCAGCAGAATAGTGAGCGCAGCTCTGGAGTATAATACAGGATGTAACTCAGGATCAGTACAGGATAAGTAATGTAATGTATGTACACAGTGACTGCATCAGCAGAATAGTGAGCGCAGCTCTGGAGTATAATACAGGATGTAACTCAGGATCAGTACAGGATAAGTAATGTAATGTATGTACACAGTGACTGCACCAGCAGAATAGTGAGTGCAGCTCTGGAGTATAATACAGGATGTAACTCAGGATCAGTACAGGATATGTAATGTATGTACACAGTGACTGTACCAGCAGAATAGTGAGTGCAGCTCTGGAGTATAATACAGGATGTAACTCAGGATCAGTACAGGATAAGTAATGTAATGTATGTACACAGTGACTGTACCAGCAGAATAGTGAGTGCAGCTCTGAAGTATAATACAGGATGTAACTCAGGATCAGTACAGGATAAGTAATGTAATGTATGTACACAGTGACTGCACCAGCAGAATAGTGAGCGCAGCTCTGGAGTATAATACAGGATATAACTCAGGATCAGTACAGGATAAGTAATGTAATGTATGTACACAGTGACTGTACCAGCAGAATAGTGAGTGCAGCTCTGGAGTATAATACAGGATGTAACTCAGGATCAGTGCAGGATAAGTAATGTAATGTATGTACACAGTGACTGTACCAGCAGAATAGTGAGTGCAGCTCTGGGGTATAATACAGGATGTAACTCAGGATCAGTACAGGATAAGTAATGTAATGTATGTACACAGTGACTGCACCAGCAGAATAGTGAGCACAGCTCTGGAGTATAATACAGGATATAACTCAGGATCAGTACAGGATAAGTAATGTAATGTATGTACACAGTGACTGCACCAGCAGAATAGTGAGTGCAGCTCTGGAGTATAATACAGGATATAACTCAGGATCAGTACAGGATAAGTAATGTAATGTACACAGTGACTGTACCAGCAGAATAGTGAGCGCAGCTCTGGAGTATAATACAGGATGTAACTCAGGATCAGTACAGGATAAGTAATGTAATGTATGTACACAGTGACTGCACCAGCAGAATAGTGAGCGCAGCTCTGGAGTATAATACAGGATGTAACTCAGGATCAGTACAGGATAAGTAATGTAATGTATGTACACAGTGACTGCACCAGCAGAATAGTGAGCGCAGCTCTGGAGTATAATACAGGATGTAACTCAGGATCAGTACAGGATAAGTAATGTAATGTATGTACACAGTGACTGCACCAGCAGAATAGTGAGCGCAGCTCTGGAGTATAATACAGGATGTAACTAGGATCAGTACAGGATAAGTAATGTAATGTATGTACACAGTGACTGTACCAGCAGAATAGTGAGTGCAGCTCTGGAGTATAATACAGGAGGTAACTCAGGATCAGTACAGGATAAGTAATGTAATGTATGTACACAGTGACTGCACCAGCAGAATAGTGAGCTCAGCTCTGGAGTATAATACAGGATGTAACTCAGGATCAGTACAGGATAAGTAATGTAATGTATGTACACAGTGACTGCACCAGCAGAATAGTGAGCGCAGCTCTGGAGTATAAGACAGGCAGTGTAATGGAATCGGATGTATTACTCAGTCATATAATAAGGGCGGGGTATGTAATATTTTTTTGGCATTGTGCTTTATTCTCTTGTCTGTCCTCCAGGAGTTTAGTATTTTAAAAATGTCAGAAATTTCAGCAATATCTTATAACTACAAATCCCAGGATGCCCAGGGGTCATACCACAGCTCCAGTAGGTGTTGAAGCATTGGAGACCTTGCTGTGCATATACTGACTAGACCAGAGTGCTGACAGGAAGTGTCGTCATGGGTACATTGAAATTCAAATATTAAAAAAACTTCCAGCAGGTAAGGACAGAGCGCCTCTGCACAGACTGTGTCCCGCTATAAAGGGCTCTGTTCACACTTTCCTTCTCCTGCCACTGACATTTTTTTAAAGCAGCTCCAGGAAAAAATGGATTTGGAAACCGACCTAAGTGTAAAGGTCCCGACAAGGTGTCAGTCCTCGCCCTCCGAAGAGGAGTAACAATCCAGCCCCAGGATCCCTGTACTCAGCCCTGCAGAAGGTTGCTCGGCAGTCCTGTCCACCATGCTCTTCCCTGCAGCTCGTTGCTCCGCAGTCCTGTCCACCATGCTCTTCCCTGCAGCTCGTTGCTCCGCAGTCCTGTCCACCATGCTCTTCCCTGCAGTTCGTTGCTCGGCAGTCCTGTCCACCATGCTCTTCCCTGCAGCTCGTTGCTCGGCAGTCCTGTCCACCATGCTCTTCCCTGCAGTTCGTTGCTCCGCAGTCCTGTCCACCATGCTCTTCCCTGCAGTTCGTTGCTCCGCAGTCCTGTCCACCATGCTCTTCCCTGCAGCTCGTTGCTCCGCAGTCCTGTCCACCATGCTCTTCCCTGCAGCTCGTTGCTCGGCAGTCCTGTCCACCATGCTCTTCCCTGCAGCTCGTTGCTCGGCAGTCCTGTCCACCATGCTCTTCCCTGCAGCTCGTTGCTCGGCAGTCCTGTCCACCATGCTCTTCCCTGCAGTTCGTTGCTCGGCAGTCCTGTCCACCATGCTCTTTCCCACCGCACTGATCCCCTTGTGCTCTGGCTGCTCTGACAGGAGGATGTCTTTCAGTTTAGTGGCGGTGTCGCCCCCTGTGTTATAAGACGACCTCTGCCAGACATGCCTGGGGGTGAGACCTCACGATGCTGAACTCTAGAGGGGCGTCTTGGCCTTGAGGTTGGATGCTGCTGAGGTCGGGCCCCGCTACTTCCTGTCCGGTGCTCCTGGGGGCGACTCTCATCATCCTCGTCAGGGTCACTGAGCTCTTCACTGACGGGTGTAGACAGCAGCGCATCACCGGGGCGACCACCTGACAACCAAAATAAAGGTCATCTACATATCTGGGGTTCAGTCCTGTCAGTCCCAATTCCCTCCCCGTGCTTATCTGTGACATGACCTGGTCCTGCTCACACAGCTGATGGGCTTGTTACAGTCTGGACAATGCTTTGTGAGCTGAACACATTACAAGCCCAATTCTCTCCTGTCCTGATAGTTTGTTACAGTGTATCAGTGCAGGTAAAATGAATCAGTCTTACCTCACAGGGCACTGGATACAACTGTAACAAACCCTCAGCTGTGAGAACTATTAGATGTATACAGTTTTCGCCTCTGGTGTACTCACCTGCATTCACCCATGATGGCAGCTTGCCGTCGGCCGTCCTCTTCCTCGTGTATCCTCGCGGTTTCCATGGATGCTCCTTGCAGGCGGGGTCCAGCCGGCGCAGCTTCCACAGGTGACTCTGATATTCCTTCTTCAGAGCCTCGAGCTTCTCCTGGAATTCTTCAATCTTCCTCTCTGAGTAGTGAATGAGCTGAGATTGCTGCAAGGAAGGCGATGACATCATCAGTACAGGCGGAGACTAGACATGGGGGGCAGTGGGGTCCCAATGGTCAGACCCTCGCCCCACTGATGGGTGGGAAGTCTTTGTGGTCTGAATACCCCTTTAAGCTAAGGCCCCGGGTTGTGGAAACGCAGCTTATTTTGTTGCAGTTTTTTGAGCCAAGATCAAGAGTGGATTGAGCAGAAGGAGAAGTAGAAGACATACAAGATGTATAAGACGTGTATAAGAACCTCCTGGATATTTCACCTTCCTATTGTGGACCTTCTTGGCTGTGTTTCTGCATTGTGGGGCCTCAGCCTTAAAGGGGTCTCCCCGGGTCAATTATTTGTCTGGTTTTACACAAGGGTGAGGCCTAGTTACATATATATATATATATATATATAGTGACCTGGTTATATTCAGAGGCTGAACAATTACTGAAGCTTTGTTACAATTGTATCCACTCCAAATAATCCTCTGTGAGCTGAGACAATGTATCAATGTAGGCAAAGATGTGACAACCTAGCAGGTGAGGAGAGCCTTGTGCTACTGACTGGATACAACTGTAACAAACCCTCAGCTCTGAGAACTATTAGGACATGTTCACACAGTGAAAGCTGCAGCTGATTTACACACATCAGTGTCCTGCTTGATCTTGCTGCGATTTCTGTGGGTAACACCAGGTTCACACGAGCATTACATCTCCGTTGTTCTGATCCGTCAGAGGACCCACACAATAGAGGCTGAGCACTAAAACAGCGGCTACACTCGGTGGTGTGAATGTGGCTTTACACTAGGTTTGCACTAACATTCGGGTTTCCATTCTTCAGGTCCGCATGAGGACCCAAAAGACGGAGACCCTGTCCGCTTAGAAAGCGGTTACCCGCGGAAACCTGCAGACCCCACACACGACCTAACTCTGTACAGGACTCCAGATGTAACAAGAAGATTCACTGACAGCAAGCAGAGATCATGCAGAGGAGAGGAAATACAACACACAGACTTCTCTCTGCCATGTTTTGGGGTGACCGACCTCCAGGTAATACTCCATCTCCCTCTTGATGCCGGGGATCCATCTCTTGACCTCGGCGGCGGTGTGTAGAGCTGACTGGACAGGATACAGAGGTCAGTACAGGGGTCATACAGCGGCCAGATCCCCCCCCCCCCCCCCAATACACTCACCAGGCGCGGGCGGTCCCAGGACACTGATCTGAGACGGCCCTCTGTACAGAGAAGAAAGCAAGAGATGAGAGCAGGGTCACCCCATGTGGGGGTGGGGCATCATATCAAAAGAAGGGTCACCTGAATGGGGGGGGAGGAGTCACCTCAGCGGGGGCGGGCGTCACATCTAGAGAGAGGTCACCGCACCAGGGGTTCAGTCTACAATGGTTCCTCGGAGGTCACCACTTGGCATGGACCCATTAGGGGGCGCTGCCTGGGCTCTGGGCGTGTTACCTGTTGGCTCCGCCCATCACCGCTGACACACCCTCCGCCTTGGGATTTGTTACCGCAGCAGAGTCCAAGTCACAATAAGGAAATCTCACAAACCCTAACCCGGCCGGTTAGACATAGACACGAGGTGTGCCGGAACCTTCTAGGGGGCCCATATATTGTAGGAAGTGCCCTCACTGGGGTGACCACACCATGACCCCAGCACAGTGACATCACAGCCCCAGAATAGTGACATCACAGCCTCAGTATAGTGACATCACCCCCCAGCACAGTGACATCACAGCCTCGGTATAGTGACATCACAGCCTCAGCATAGTGACATCACAGCCTCAGTATAGTGACATCACCCCCCAGCACAGTGACATCACAGCCCCAGAATAGTGACATCACAGCCTCAGTATAGTGACATCACCCCCCAGCACAGTGACATCACAGCCTCAGTATAGTGACGTCACAACCTCAGCACAGTGACATCACCCCCCCCAGCACAGTGACATCACAGCCTCAGTATAGTGACATCACAGCCTCGGTATAGTGACATCACAGCCTCAGCATAGTGACATCACAGCCTCAGCATAGTGACATCACAGCCTCAGTATAGTGACATCACAGCCTCAGCATAGTGACATCACAGCCTCAGTATAGTGACATCACAGTCACCTCACACACTGGCTCCGCCTCTCACCTTCCTTCTCTCTCTGCAGCCACAGTCGGTTCAGTTTCCCCAGCTGCTTCTCCTCGTTTCTCGCCATGTTTACTGTCACTTCCGGTCAGCTGACACCACGGTCACATGATGTGAGGTGGGCGGAGAGATCGTTGTCGTAACTACGGCAAACATTTTTACTCTCCGCCAATCAGCAGTGAAGGGGCGGGGTCAGGTATAAATCGTGCAGAGAGCGAGGGCGTGGTCACGGAGATCCCAAGACCTGGCCCTTTGTCCCCCCCCTACAGGGCACATGTGTTACCGCAGGGCAGGGCTAGGGGAAGTTTTTAGACCTAATTATTTCTTTAACCCTTTTCCTCCGGTGACATTTTTCGTTTTTGACTCCTCCCCTTCTAAATTAGTAATAAGGGAAAGTCACTAAACTACAAGACGGAAATTACCGGAGCCATAAACCCATCCACAGACAGACAATAGTATAATAATAGTATAATAATAGTATAATAGTATAATAATAGACGCATATAATAGTATAATAATAATAGTATAATAGTATAATAATAATAGTATAATAATAGACGCATATAATAGTATAATAATAGTATAATCATAGTATAATAATAGTATAATAATAATAATAATAGTATAATAATAATAGTATAATAATAGACGCATATAATAGTATAATAATAGTAAATAGTAAATAATAATAATAATAATAGTATAATAATAGACGCAACGAATAATAGTATAATAATAATAGTATAATAGTATAATAATAGACGCAGGTGGCGCAGCGATACAAAAAAAAAAAAAAAAATAATATTTATTGACCAGTTCCCATTGATGCACCCAACGCGCGTTTCGCCTAAAATGGCCTTGTCATGACTAATTCTTCTACACGGGTCTTTCACATAAGTTACTTTACGTGGAATCCTTTTAGTTTACTAGATATAGCGCTATATACTGTACCGGATAGTATTTATGAGCTTCTTTCTATTCTACTAGTTGGTACATTATGTATTCGAGGGTTTTGCCTTAGACTACAATTCTATCTACGTGTTACATACTGACCGGCCTGACTGATTGTTCTTGTGATTTGGGATCTTCATTTCTGTCCTTTTTTCCTATTTTTAATATTTAATAAAATGGATTTTACTATATATTGAGTTGTGTGAGAGTTTTTGTTATGTACTTGTAATTGTAGACTTTGTATTTGTATATTTTTGGCCTTGCCTGTGTAATATATAATAATACAGATATAATAACGGACACCTAATAATGTTATGGATATGACTTTATTATACATGTGTAGTATAATATATCATATAATAAAACAGAAATAATAACTGACAATAACTGTATTATATGTGTGTAATATAATACCATATCATGTAATATTACAACTAGAATCACTGACCAATACGAGGCCTGGATGAATTGACCACCGATGTAATACACGCTCTTCACCTGCAGGTGTCACTGTTGCCTATACATTATGTGGAGTCTTTGGTCCGGAGCACAAGCTGAGAATCTCATTAGCAGCAGCGACCCCTGCTGGCCATAGTGTGAGAGGCCAGAATTCCCTGCCAGTGACTTATAGCCATGATAACAAATAATGTGGCACAAGCAGAGGCCAAGCCGCAGTTCACACTGGAGAACACTGCAGCAGCCTCAAACCTGAAATAACTGATAACAATAGAACTACAAGCCTCAGCTTGCTAGGACTACCTAATAATTTGTTTTGTTTTGGAGCTGGGGTTGCATGTCTGTTTCTGTGTATTGTATATAGATTGGCTTATATCCTGGTTGTCACTCAGCTTTTCCAGAAACAGATATAATTTATAAACAGCTGGTTTAGAAACAGGTTTCTGATGT
The DNA here is from genome assembly GCA_947044405.1 of Leptodactylus fallax. Lineage (NCBI taxonomy): Eukaryota > Metazoa > Chordata > Amphibia > Anura > Leptodactylidae > Leptodactylus > Leptodactylus fallax. The sequence continues at coordinate 624,715 of CAMRHE010000587.1, forward strand.
AACGCGCCATCTTCTTCCAAGCTTTCCCTGCAGGGCGGCGCTCCTGACTACATGACTGTGAAGGAAACTAGTCAGACCCCGGACCTGTGGTGTAATCCTCTGCACAGCGATGGCCGGAGCAGAGTCCTCCATTGTCAGGATCATTGGGGATCCCTAAGGTCAGACCCCGCCGCACATGAAGTGATGGCAAATCCTAGTGTGATATCATCAGTATGAAGCCATGCAGAGCAGCTCACATACAGCACCCTATAGATCAGCGCCCTCCATCTTCTGGCACCCCAGCAGGCACCGTGGTACAATATAGCGATGCGTAATGTGCAGTGTGAGCTCTGCAGAGCATTGCATCAGAGCACAACTCCTATAGTAACCTAACAACAAAAGTGCAGGGGCACAACTGGCTGCCTGATCCTAATTTCCTGGATAATTTCCTAGCTGCACCCTTTAAACCTGTAGGGGGCACTGTTTACACATTTTGCTGCTAAATATTAGACCCTGTTCACATATTGTTTTATGAACACGTTTGGCACATACACTGGTAATGTTCCCGGGGGATATACTGAACATAGCCATAGGAACCCGCACACCCTACATATGTCCACTTGCTGTCAGTGAATGGAGACACTCTTGGTTACAACCAGTCATATTGCTATAGACCTAATATCCAGTCTAGACTGTCCTGCAGGTTAAAGGGGTTAAGCTATGCTTAGGACAGGTCATCACTTGAAGATCAGGATTCCTTACAATTGTAACAAACCCTCAGCTGTATTAGGTTTCAGTCTCCAAGTGTGAGCAATAGTGTTACTATTCACTGACACCAAGCAGAGATCTTGAGAACGGCAGGCAACTGAAATAAGGCTAGTTGGAGCACATGTTCTGCTTAAAGGGGTATTCCAACCTACAATAGTTATGACCTATCCATTAGAGATGAAGAATACTAGATTGGAGGGGGGGAGGGTTGACCACTAGGACACCCAAAAAACACCATAACAGGGGTCCTGATCAAGCCGTAAGACGCTGCCAGGAGTAATCTGAATAGAGTGCGGGTCCAGTATGCTTCCCGACAGTCCATACAAAGTCTAATTCATTGAATATGTAAAAGTGGCTGCAGGGCAGAATACCCCTTTAAGACAGTAATGCCCCTTTAAGAGCAGTCGTCTCCTCTTCTGTCGCTTCTTCCTTGTGTTTGTTACATTTCTATCTACTTAATGATCAGCATCTTCTTCTTCAGGAATGTCGCCACCTGCTGGTGACTGTCGGTGCTCCCGGCTTCTGCCACCTGTAGTGGGGTCTTCTTCAGGCTATTGTTGGCCTGTAAATTGGCTTTTTGGCCCTGGGTCCAGCCCACCAGGGTCTGCACAGAGCTCAGGTGACCGGACCTACAGGCACAGTGCAGTGGGGTGTCTCGGTTATTATCCAGGGGGTCTATGGCCGCCCCGTTGGTTAGCAGCAGATTGATGATGTCACTATGTCCTTGCTCGGCTGCGAGGTGCAGGGGCGTCTTCCTCCACACATTTTTGTCTTCCAAGTTCTTATTTTTTCCAGCTTTCAGCAAGGCTTTGACAATGTCTGTGTTGCCGGAGATGGTGGCGTAATGGATGGGGGTGCAGCCGTCCATGTCCTTCGCTCCATACCTGGCCTGGCTAGCGAGCAAGGCTGCCACCACCTCAGCGTACCCCCCTGCTGCCGCCAGGTGGAGCGGGGGTCTTCTTATCCTTGCTTGCTACATTGGGGTCTGCCTTCTTACTGAGGAGTAACTGCACCAGAGCAAGGCTCCCTCCTTCTGCCGCCATATGCAGCGGTGTCCTCGACTGCTTGTCCTTGGCATTTACATTGGCATTGTGCTCTACGAGATCCCGGGCAACATCAACATTATTCCTCTGACTGGCAAGATGCAAAGGGGTCAGCGCTTCCTTGGTGACGGCGTTCACATTGGCACCAGCTGAAAGTAAAATATCGCTCAGGTCCGGTCGGTTATGGAAGGCCGCCACGTGAAGCGCAGTTTGCTCGCCCGGACCCGTAATGTTAACATTAATCCCCTTCTGGAGCAGCAGATTTGTGATGGAAACATCTCCCCCCTGAACAGCCAGGTGTAAAGCCGTGTTCAGATTTGGTGTCCGGTCCTCGATACGCGCCCCTTTCTCGATAAGCGCCTGTGCTGCCTCTGACTTGCCCAGCTCTGCCGCCAGCAGAAGAGGCGTATACTCCATGTCATTCCTGGCATTCACGTCCGTGCCTTTGTCGATTAAAGCCCTGATTATTCCAAAAAGGTTCAACTTAACGGCTTTAAACATGGCGGAGATCATGGTGTCAGGGGGCAGCCCCTTGGAGTATTCTAGGAGGAGCCCAAAAATGTATTCATTATTAGTACTGAAAGCCATATCGATAATACTGGAGTCAATACTGGCGCCAGCCTCTAGTAACACCTTGACCGTCGCTTCATGCCCGCCAGACACAGCGTGGTATAAGGCGGTGTGCTTCTTTTCATCCATACTATCCACATTGGCACCATTCTTCAGCAGCATCTCCACCAGACGACTATTGTCCTTGGAAGCCTCCTGGTGCAAAAAGTTGGCTCTGTTTTTGTAGCGTTTGTCTTCTTCTTGTAGGAAGAGTTTTACCAGTTGGTGGTGATTGTTCTGAGCTGCTAAGTGTAGAGGAGATTGAGAGTCATTGTCCAGGGAGTACATGTTGGCTCCAGCTCGGAGTAAAACCCTTGCAGCCTCCGTGTGGCCATTCTCAGCTGCTCGGTGCAGCGGCGTCCTCCGTTTTTTATCTTTGGCATCTACTTTGGCACCTTTCGAAAGCAAGAATTCGATGACAGGGACATGTCCATTAGAAGCGGCTACATGTAACAGAGTTTCTCCAGAAGAATTTACAGCATTGACATTAGATCCCTTGAGAATGGACTCCAGCAAGGAGAGGTCACCCTTCATGACAGCATCAAAGACCCCAACAGATGCCTGAACCTTCTGCCTCGGAGTCTCTGGTTGAGGGCTCTTCTTCTCCTTGACTTGGACACTTGGCTTTGGTGTCTCTTTTTTAACTTTCTTGGTCAAAGTTTCTTTACGGGGAACTTTTTCTGGTGGTTCTTTGATAGGAACTTGATTGTCCTCCTTATCCCTCTCCAGTAGATATCCCACCAGTTGTCTTCTCCCATCTCTAACTGAGTCATTAACATGGTTGACGTAACTTTTGACACTGTTGTATAAATTGGGTTCTATCTGCTTGAGACAGGGGTAGAAGAAGAGTCGACAAGCCCTCTCACCTTTAGACAGCAAGATGTCCATCAGCCGGGAATTCTTCTCAGTCTTCGTCCTGTAATAGGACATCACCATTTTCTTATCCGTTGAGAAGATTCCATGGTCTATCAGAAGGTTGATGAGCTCTTCTGGGTTTTTGATGCCTTCAATGAGTTCATCTTTCTTGGTCTTCAGAACTTCTATGGCATAAGGGTTTGAAAACTGTTCCTGGGGGTTTATAGGGGGGAACAGCACAGAACTTGCAGCACACATCCTTCCAAGGTTCTTCCAAGAGTCCTCAAGCTTTGGTTGTGATATCCGGAGCAGTCTCCCAGCTTGAGAGAGTCTGAGACACCATCATAGTAGATCGCAGCACCTTGTAAGAAGCAGCAGAGCCTCAGCAATCGTATCACAAACACTGCCCCCTAGTCCTTTGTTGGACAAGTTGCCTTTTGTTTGGGCTTGGAAGGAAGTAAAGCAGTTTGTCCAGATTAACAAACAAGTCAATAATAGCTTAGCGACTGTTGCTGTGAACACAACAACCCAACAAGTGCAAGCGGGTGATCTGTGTACAGAAGTGACGGGGATTAGGGCCAGTGATGAAATATATGGGAAGCAGAGAAGTCATTACACATGGTAAAGAGGAGAGTCAGGTGACAGAGCAAAGATCTGTGTAATGGAACCTGCCACAAATATGCTGGTGCAACAGGACAAAAATCAGAAAAAACTGTGCAAAAAGTTTACGACATTGGGTCAAATGGTCAGGTGACAACCCTTACTAATGCCAAAGGACTTGGGTCTGCCTGCACCAAGATGTGACCCTGATGTACAAGACAACTGCCAGCAGCAGAGAAGGTCACCAGAACCCTCAGACAACTCTGACACTTTTGTTGCTAGGACAATTTTCACCCATCGCTCACATTGTAACACTTCCGCCTGGGACTCAGACGCCTTCATGCAATTTTGCTTGAAAGTTAAATCAATTTTCTAGGCAGACTGGAAAGCCCAGGAGGGTTAACAGTGGGGTAAAATAGGTACCTACCTCTGGTCCCCCCATTCCAGCATTGGGTCCCCCATCCCATCCCATGAAGGCACTGGCTAAGCTGGAAGTAAAGCGGCTCAAGTCACTGCTGCAGCCAATCACATGTTGGGTATCAGTGATGTCACTGCTAATATGTCCCTGGTACCCAACATGTGACTACTGAGGCCAGGGAGTGGCTGCAGGGGTCACTTCCAGCCTGGTCAGTGCACAGGAGAGAACGAGGGACCTGATGCCGAAATGGATGTCAGGGATCAGGGCCGTCTACCTCTTCTGATGCAGCTCTGGGTGCAGGCGGTGGTTGGGTCACTACTACTCTCAACATGCACAGCTCCAGCCATGGATCCTCGCCCTGGTAACCAGCTGATGACAGGCACGCAGAAAACCCTCTGAGTGACCATGAGAGGCGCTACGCTCTACCTTATATAACTTTTTCCCATCTAGCAGGGAGCCTGTGCAATGTGCAACACATCCCCAGTGTGAAGCCAAATACTGGTGTGCCAGTATTCCCATTACAGCTATTCCCATCAACTCCATATACACATGCATGCTCAGTGGTGATAGATTGCAACGAGCAACAAAGCTGAGATCCGTTTGTGTCTGTGGACGTGTAAGTGTGTATATGGCTATTATAACCTGCCTGCTGGGGCTGGGAGACAGATGTAGCAAGCAAAAACTTACGGCAGTCACATCTCATCCCCAACCTCACTGAAGTCATTACTCCGGCCCTAACCCATCTCTTCAACCTATCCCTAACCAGAGGATCCTTTCCTTCCGTCTTCAAACATGCTATCATCAAACCTATACTTACAAAAAACATCCCTGGACCCGTCCTCTCCAGCCAACTATCGCCCATCTCACTGCTCCCGTACGCCTCTAACCTGCTGGAACAACACGTCCACTCCGAACTGTCCTCCTATCTCTAGTCCAATGTGCTCTCTGACAGACTACAGTCAGGCTTCAGACCCCATCACTCCACAGAAACTGCCCTAACCAAGGTCACTAATGACCTTCTTACTGCCAAAGCCAAACGTCACTATTCTGTCCTCCTCCTCCTCGACCGCTCCTCTGCCTTTGACACAGTCGACCATTCCCTCTTGTTACATACTCTCTCATCCCTTGGCATCTCAGGCCTGGCCCTTTCCTGGATCTCCTCATACCTCACCAACCGCACATTCAGCGGCTCCCACTCGCACACCACCTCCCTGCCACGTCATCTTTCTGTAGGTGTCCCCCAAGGATCCGTCCTAGGACCCCTCCTGTTCTCCATCTACACCCTCGGCCTTGGCCAACTCATAGAATCCCACGGTTTCCATTACCATTGCTATGCTGACGACACCCAAATATATCTCTCTGGACCAGACATTACCTCCCTGTTGTCCAGAGTCCCAGCATGTCTAGCAGCCGTAGCCTCCTTTCTCTCCTCCCGCTTTCTCAAACTCAACATGGAGAAAACGGAATTCATAATCTTCACCCCTCCACGCACGGCCCCTCTACCTGACCCATCTATCAAAATTAATGGAACCACTCTCACCACAGGCCCGCTTCCTTGGGATAACCTTAGACTCTGACCTATCCTTCAAGTCTCATATTCAAACCCTCAACACCTCCTGCCGCCTCCAACTCAAGAACATCCACCGAATCCGCTCCTTCCTCACCCCTGAAGCTACAACGATGCTAGTCCACGCCCTCATAATCTCCCCGCCTAGACTACTGTACCACTCTTCTCTATGTCCTCCCAGCCAACACCCTCGCCCCCCTCCAGTCCACCTTACACTATGCTGCTCGCCTAATACACCTCTCCCCCCGTTCTTCATCGGCCGCCCCCTCTGCCAATCCCTTCACTGGCTACCCATCGCCCAGCGAATAGAGTTCAAATTACTAACACTGACATACAAAGCCATCCACAGCCTGTCCCCTCCATATATCTCCGACCTAATCTCCCGCTACCTGCCCGCACATACCCTCCGATCCTCCAAAGACCTCCTACTCCGCTCTGCTCTTATCCGCTCTTCACACAACAAACGTCTCCAAGACTTCTCCCATGCATCTCCCATACTCTGGAACTCATTACCAAGACACATAAGACTGACCCCCACAGTCACAAGCTTCAAGAAGGCCCTGAAGACTCACCTATTCAGGAAGGCCTACAACCTCCAATAACACTACTGTCACCACACCGCCATCTGTACAACCTCCAATAACACTACTGTCACCACACCGCCACCTGTACAACCCCCAAACACTACTGTCCCACAGCCATCTGTACAACCTCCAATAACACTACTGTCACCACACCGCCATCTGTACAGCCCCCAATAACACTACTGTCACCACACCGCCATCTGTACAACCCCCAATAACACTACTGTCACCACACCGCCATCTGTACAACCTCCAATAACACTACTGTCACCACACCGCCATCTGTACAGCCTCCAATAACACTACTGTCACCACACCGCCATCTGTACAACCTCCAATAACACTACTGTCACCACACCGCCATCTGTACAACCTCCAATAACACTACTGTCACCACACCGCCATCTGTACAACCTCCAATAACACTACTGTCACCACACCGCCATCTGTACAACCTCCAATAACACTACTGTCACCACACCGCCATCTGTACAACCTCCAATAACACTACTGTCACCACACCGCCATCTGTACAACCTCCAATAACACTACTGTCACCACACCGCCATCTGTACAACCCCCAATAACACTACTGTCACCACACCGCCATCTGTACAACCTCCAATAACACTACTGTCACCACACCGCCATATGTACAACCCCCAATAACACTACTGTCACCACACCGCCATCTGTACAACCTCCAATAACACTACTGTCACCACACCGCCATCTGTACAACCTCCAATAACACTACTGTCACCACACCGCCATCTGTACAGCCCCCAATAACACTACTGTCACCACACCGCCACCTGTACAGCCCCCAATAACACTACTGTCACCACACCGCCACCTGTACAGCCTCCAATAACACTACTGTCACCACACCGCCATCTGTACAGCCTCTACCCCCACCTTCTGTCTCTATCCCTCTTCCCTCATAGATTGTAAGCCCTTGTGAGCAGGGCCCTCTATCCCACTGTGCCAGTGATCACTGCTAGTATTATCTGTTTTGTATATCTTGTGTACCGTATGTAAATCCTCAAATGTAAAGCACCATGGAATTAATATAATAATGTACAGCACCATGGAATTAATATAATAATGTACAGAGCACCATGGAATTACTATAATAATGTACAGAGCACCATGGAATTAATATAATAATGTACAGCACCATGGAATTACTATAATAATGTACAGAGCACCATGGAATTAATATAATAATGTACAGCACTATGGGATTAATATAATAATGTACAGAGCACCATGGAATTAATATAATAATGTACAGAGCACCATGGAATTAATATAATAATGTACAGAGCACCATGGAACTAATATAATAATGTACAGAGCACCATGGAAATAATATAATAATGTACAGAGCACCATGGGATTAATATAATAATGTACAGAGCACCATGGAACTAATATAATAATGTACAGCACCATGGGAATAATATAATAATGTACAGAGCACCATGGAATTAATATAATAATGTACAGAGCACCATGGAATTAATATAATAATGTACGAGCACTATGGAATTAATATAATAATGTACAGAGCACCATGGAATTAATATAATAATGTACAGCACTATGGAATTAATATAATAATGTACAGAGCACCATGGAATTAATATAATAATGTACAGCACTATGGAATTAATATAATAATGTATAGCACCATGGGATTAATATAATAATGTACAGAGCACCATGGAACTAATATAATAATGTACAGCACCATGGAAATAATATAATAATGTACAGAGCACCATGGAATTAATATAATAATGTACAGAGCACCATGGAATTAATATAATAATACCCAGCACCATGGGATTAATATAATAATGTACAAAGCACCATGGGATTAATATAATAATGTACAGAGCACCATGGAATTAATATAATAATGTACAGAGCACCATGGAATTAATATAATAATGTACAGCACCATGGAATTAATATAATAATGTACAGCACCATGGAAATAATATAATAATGTACAGAGCACCATGGGATTAATATAATAATGTACAGAGCACCATGGAATTAATATAATAATACCCAGCACCATGGAATTAATATAATAATGTACAGCACCATGGAAATAATATAATAATGTACAGCACCATGGGATTAATATAATAATGTACAGCACCATGGAATTAATATAATAATGTACAGCACCATGGAAATAATATAATAATGTATAGCACCATGGAATTAATATAATAATGTACAGCACCATGGAATTAATATAATAATGTACAGCACCATGGAAATAATATAATAATGTACAGAGCACCATGGAATTAATATAATAATGTACAGAGCACCATGGAATTAATATAATAATGTACAGAGCACCATGGGATTAATATAATAATGTACAGAGCACCATGGAATTAATATAATAATGTACAGCACCATGGAATTAATATAATAATGTACAGCACCATGGAAATAATATAATAATGTACAGAACACCATGGGATTAATATAATAATGTACAGAGCACCATGGAATTAGTATAATAATACCCAGCACCATGGAATTAATATAATAATGTACAGCACCATGGAAATAATATAATAATGTACAGAACCATGGAATTAATGTAATAATGTACAGAGCACCATGGGATTAATATAATAATGTACAGAGCACCATGGTAGTAATATAATAATGTACAGAGCACCATGGAATTAATATAATATTGTACAGAGCACCATGGAATTAATATAATAATGTACAGAGCACCATGGGATTAATATAATAATGTACAGAGCACCATGGGATTAATATAATAACGTACCCAGCACCATGGGATTAATATAATAATGTACCCAGCACCATGGAATTAATATAATAATGTACAGCACCATGGGATTAATATAATAATGTACAGAGCACCATGGGATTAATATAATAATGTACAACACCATGGAATTAATATAATAACGTACAGAGCACCATGGGATTAATATAATAATGTACAGAGCACCATGGAATTAATATAATAACTACCCAGCACCATGGGATTAATATAATAATGTACAGAGCACCATGGAATTAATATAATAATGTACAGAGCACCATGGAATTACTATAATAATGTACAGCACCATGGAATTAATATAATAATGTACAGAGCACCATGGGATTAATATAATAATGTACAGAGCACCATGGAATTAATATAATAATACCCAGCACCATGGAATTAATATAATAATGTACAGAGCACCATGGAATTAATATAATAATGTACAGAGCACCATGGAATTAATATAATAATGTACCGAGCACCATGGAATTAATATAATAATGTACAGAGCACCATGGAATTAATATAATAATGTACAGAGCACCATGGAATTAATATAATAATGTACAGCACCATGGAATTAATATAATAATGTACAGCACCATGGGATTAATATAATAATGTACAGAGCACCATGGAATTAATATAATAATGTACAGAGCACCATGGAATTAATGGTGCTATATAAGCAATAATAATAAAAATAATAATACAGCCACTTCACCCAAAAAAAAAAAAAAAAAAAAAAAAATCAAACATTTAAAACTGGAGGGATCGGACAGCCCCCTACTCATTACATTACATTACAATGGCTTCCAGTCTTTGACTCCCTGCTTGTTGTAGTTTTTTGGACACAAATTAATTAGATCAAAGGAAGCTCCATATAAAGCTGAGATTCCTGGGTAAGTTTGTACCCTGTGGCTGATATGTGTGGGGCACCATTGTCTCAGCAGACCCTGCCCCGGGGTTTCTGCCATGGTCATTGCCACAGGTCTGCAGGCTGAGCACTCAATGAAGCTGATAAAAGAACACACTGACATAAAAGTCTATACATGCTGTAGGTCAGCATATTGGACTGTACATACTGTAGGTCAGCACATAGGTCTGTACATACTCACACCTCCCAACCGTCCTGGATTCAGCGGGACAGTCACGTATTCTGGGTCCTGTCCCGCTGTCCCAGTCAGCAGGAGGTTTGTCTTGGCCTCAACTCATCTGCGTACAATAGTGATGCAGGGGCCGTCTGTTCCCTCCTTCACCACTCTCCCCCTGTGTAATCAAGCCCCAGGAGGTGTAGGCGCGGTGTGATGATGTCACTCACATCATAACTGCAGCTCCCTGAAGACTCCGTCTGGGAAGGGAACAGGCTAGGTGTGTGTAGAATTTTTATGTTTGTTACCAGGAGGGGGAAATTAACCTGGGGGTGGGGGGCAGATGGAAAGGGACATTAAAATGTTGTGTACATACTGTAGGTCTGCACATAGGTCTGTATACACTGTAGGTCTGCACAGAGGTCTGTATACACTGTAGGTCTGCACAGAGGTCTGTATACACTGTAGGTCTGCACAGAGGTCTGTATACACTGAGGTCTGCACAGAGGTCTGTATACACTGTAGGTCTGCACAGTAGCTGAATACACAAAACCCTCAATGTAATTTTTAAACAAACTTGCGATACTTTTTATTTTAGAGCTAATGAAATGATAACAAATATTGGCTACAAAGTGTAGCCACCCTGTAATTGTCTATGTGATAGCTCCCTCTACTGGTAGGCACAGGGGTTACATGTACTATCACTATATCATTTATTGCAGGAGACGCAAATATTTTATATTTGAAAGAAAAAGGAAATTAAAAAATTAAAAAAAAAAAAAAAAAAAAAAAATGATAAAACTCCGGAATCCAAAATGATAGTCTAAAAATAACAACATATTGGTTAAGAGGTATTATAACATAATAACATCTACTGTATATATAACAGTACTGTGCAAAGGTCTTAGGCATGTGTGTAAGAAATGCTGAGCAGTAAGAATGCTTTCAGAAATAGAAGGGTTAATGGTTTATTTTTATCAATGAACAAAATGAAGTAAATGAAGAAAATAGAAAGGTAAATCCCATCAATCTTTGGTGTGACCTTTGCCCTTTGCCCTCCATCAGTTCTTCTCGGTACTTGCAGACAGTTTTTGGCAGGACTAGGCAGGGAGGTTGTTCCCGCCGCCATCTTGGAGAATTAAGCACAGATCTTCTGTGGATGTTGCTTGCTCTATCTACAACAATATCACATAATGGGTGGAGGGGAGCGATGAGCACCTTCCTGTATTCAGCAGTGCAGAGAGAGATGTCCCTTTGTTATTTAGTGAAAGTGACTGATGCCAACTAATGCCCTGAGGGGGCAGTATGAAGCTTCTACTTGGTTCCCCTGGTGATAACAGTAGATGGTGTGAGGGTCTCAGAAGAAGGACCCCTGTTAACTCTGTTACTGGAGATACAAACTTTTACAAACCCTCTATATATTCCTCTATCCACTGCCTCATCTAAGACTTTCAGTGCCCACCACTAGATGGCAGCATTGCTTCACGCACCCCGAGCCCCTGGACTCTACAGGTTTAATAACAAGCTCTGCAGCTGCTAAGAACGTGCAGGGTGTGGTCCAGAGAATGTGCCTATTATTACCAGAGCCAGGAACAGTCTGCAACTATACAGAAGCCGACCCCAGACAGTATCACAGTATCTATATCTACTTCATAACTAGCTCTATCCATGTAGCTAATAGTGAGCGCAGCTCTGAAGTATAATACAGTGTCAGTACAGGATAAGTAATGTAATGTATGTACACAGTGACTGTACCAGCAGAATAGTGAGCGGCGCTCCGGGAGTAAATACAGGATGTAACTCAGGATCAGTACAGGATAAGTAATGTAATGTATGTACACAGTGACTGTACCGGGGGAAAAGGGGGGGCAGCTCTGGAGTATAATACAGGATATAACTCAGGATCAGTACAGGATAAGTAATGTAATGTATGTACACAGTGACTGCACCAGGAGAATAGGGGGGGGCGCTGGGGGTTAAAAAAAGGATGTAACTCGGGATCAGTACAGGATAAGTAATGTAATGTATGTACATAGTGACTGCACCAGCAGAATAGTGAGCGCAGCTCTGGTGTATAATACAGGATGTAACTCAGGATCAGTACAGGATAAGTAATGTAATGTATGTACACAGTGACTGTACCAGCAGAATAGTGAGTGCAGCTCTGGAGTATAATACAGGATATAACTCAGGATCAGTACAGGATAAGTAATGTAATGTATGTACACAGTGACTGTACCAGCAGAATAGTGAGCGCAGCTCTGGAGTATAATACAGGATGTAACTCAGGATCAGTACAGGATAAGTAATGTAATGTATGTACACAGTGACTGCACCAGCAGAATAGTGAGCGCAGCTCTGGGGTATAATACAGGATGTAACTCAGGATCAGTACAGGATAAGTAATGTAATGTATGTACACAGTGACTGTACCAGCAGAATAGTGAGCGCAGCTCTGGAGTATAATACAGGATGTAACTCAGGATCAGTACAGGATAAGTAATGTAATGTATGTACACAGTGACTGTACCAGCAGAATAGTGAGTGCAGCTCTGGAGTATAATACAGGATGTAACTCAGGATCAGTACTGGATAAGTAATGTAATGTATGTACACAGTGACTGTACCAGCAGAATAGTGAGCGCAGCTCTGGAGTATAATACAGGATAAGTAATGTAATGTTGTCACAGTGACGCACCAGCAGAATAGTGAGCGCAGCTCTGGAGTATAGGACCAGAATAAAATAGTAAGATAGTTGATAAGGTTAAGTAAAAATACAAGTCCAATCTACACTACTGCCATGTTGATCGAGAGAAAGGTAAACCCCCTATACAGCAAATACGTCTCTTCCCAACTCCAATCAGAATATAAGTAATAATTAAATGTATCCGATCCCGGTCGGCTTTACAGTAGCTACAGGAGGGCTTTTCTCTTTTCTAAGGGATCTGAAATCTACTGCAAATAATCTGTGACATCTCATCCTTATATTGTGGCCTCAGTAGTACTGTAGGGTAGTGGTGTGGTAAGGTAACTGTAGGGTTAAACAGTTTATGCCCCTGACACACTGTCACGAGGCTTCTTCTCTGTATGACTTTAGGTGCATTCATCTCTCAGACCTCCGTCTCGGGCTGATTGTAGTAGATATGGCGGTGGTTAGCACCGGGGTTCCCTGAAAATACATTCCTGCCGAGTTCTAAGTAACTTTGACCACCTAAGTGGTGACCACAGACACAAAGCCTGAGAACTAGGGGGGGGGGTCTTCTAATAATACAAGGTGTGGTGGAAAAATGAAAGCCACAGGACGCTGGGGGGAGATGTGTCAGTGACTAAGAGGCAACAAATGACAGGTAGATGAGGGTATAGATAAGACTTCTTCTTGAGAGTCGTGTTATGTCTTTCCTTCTATGACTAGTTACAAGCTTGCATCTATTGTTCACAGTTATCGGCCATTCTAGAAACACTTTTGCTCCTTTTATAAAGCTGCTGATTATGGGGTTAGTGGCCCTCTAAGCCAGCCAAGGACCTATATCTCCCGCATCAGCAGAGCTCTATGTCTATATGGCCACTTCTTAAAGGAACCTCGCTCCAGAGACCGTGCAACCCGCTGATCAGCAGGAGGAGGTTTCTTGGCTCCATGTGGAACCAGATAAAAGATGCAGGAAAGAAAGAGACGCGGCCGCCTCCTCCTCGCTGCCAGAACCGTAATGCCAAATTAGTAACTTGGACCAGAGATCAAAGACAAGACATGAAGCCAATATTATGTATATGTGCTGGCGAGGACCGCAGCGATGTCAGGAGAACTGCAGACTGATGGATGATGTGACTGACACCGAAACTAATGTTTGGTCATTTATCAGGTTTACATTCACCCCCCCGAAACTTCACTGAAAGTGAAAAGATCACCTGTTCATGAGAATGAATAATAGGAGCATCAAAGTGCAAGAGAAACACAATACTATACAGCTAGTGATAGACAAAGATAGATAGATAGATAGATAGATAGAAGATAGATAGATAGATAGATAGATAGATATGAGATAGATATAGATAGACAGTTCTGTACTGATCCTGGGTAATATCCTGTATTATACTCCAGAGCTGCGCTCACTATTCTGCTGGTGCAGTCACTGTGTACATACATTACATTACTTATCCTGTACTGATCCTGAGTTATATCCTGTATTATACTCCAGAGCTGCACTCACTATTCTGCTGGTGCAGTCACTGTGTACATATATTACATTACTTATCCTGTACTGATCCTGAATTATATCCTGTATTATACTCCAGAGCTGCACTCACTATTCTGCTGGTGCAGTCACTGTGTACATACATTACATTACTTCTCCTGTACTGATCCTGAGTTACATCCTGTATTATACTCCAGAGCTGCGCTCACTATTCTGCTGGTGCAGTCACTGTGTACATACATTACATTACTTATCCTGTACTGATCCTGAGTTATATCCTGTATTATACTCCAGAGCTGCACTCACTATTCTGCTGGTGCAGTCACTGTGTACATATATTACATTACTTATCCTGTACTGATCCTGAATTATATCCTGTATTATACTCCAGAGCTGCACTCACTATTCTGCTGGTGCAGTCACTGTGTACATACATTACATTACTTCTCCTGTACTGATCCTGAGTTACATCCTGTACTAACTCCAGAGCTGCGCTCACTATTCTGCTGGTGCAGTCACTGTGTACATACATTACATTACTTATCCTGTACTGATCCTGAGTTACATCCTGTATTATACTCCAGAGCTGCGCTCACTATTCTGCTGGTGCAGTCACTGTGTACATACATTACATTACTTATCCTGAATTACATCCTGTATTATACTCCAGAGCTGCACTCACTATTCTGCTGGTACAGTCACTGTGTACATACATTACATTACTTATCCTGTACTGATCCTGAGTTACATCCTGTATTATACTCCAGAGCTGCACTCACTATTCTGCTGGTGCAGTCACTGTGTACATACATTACATTACTTATCCTGTATTATACTCCAGAGCTGCACTCACTATTCTGCTGGTGCAGTCACTGTGTACATACATTACATTACTTATCCTGTACTGATCCTGAGTTACATCCTGTATTATACTCCAGAGCAGCACTCACTATTCTGCTGGTACAGTCACTGTGTACATACATTACATTACTTATCCTGTACTGATCCTGAGTTACATCCTGTATTATACTCCAGAGCTGCACTCACTATTCTGCTGGTACAGTCACTGTGTACATACATTACATTACTTACCCTGTACTGATCCTGAGTTATATCCTGTATTATACTCCAGAGCTGCGCTCACTATTCTGCTGGTACAGTCACTGTGTACATACATTACATTACTTATCCTGTACTGATCCTGAGTTATATCCTGTATTATACTCCAGAGCTGCACTCACTATTCTGCCGGTACAGTCACTGTGTACATACATTACATTACTTATCCTGTACTGATCCTGAGTTACATCCTGTATTATACTCCAGAGCTGCACTCTCTATTCTGCTGGTGCAGTCACTGTGTACATACATTACATTACTTATCCTGTACTGATCCTGAGTTACATCCTGTATTATACTCCAGAGCTGCGCTCACTATTCTGCTGGTACAGTCACTGTGTACATACATTACATTACTTATCCTGTACTGATCCTGAGTTATATCCTGTATTATACTCCAGAGCTGCGCTCACTATTCTGCTGGTGCAGTCACTGTGTACATACATTACATTACTTATCCTGTACTGATCCTGAGTTACATCCTGTATTATACTCCAGAGCTGCGCTCACTATTCTGCTGGTGCAGTCACTGTGTACATACATTACATTGTTTATCCTCTATCCAGGTTTGAAGTGAAAATGGGCGGAGCCTATGATGTTCTGACTGTGGACAGGAGGCAGTATACTGCAGCAGGATCCTCTCCCTACTTCTGTCTACAATGTAGTCCCACCCCTTCACTAAACTCCACCCCTTTCTCTCATCTCTTTGCTTCTGGGCAGGAGTTCCTGTAGACTATATGTATATATCTGTATCTTGCAGTGATTCTGGATCCGCAGGCCTCACTGCACTAACATCTTTCTCTCTGCTATTTCACAACCACAGACATGCCAAGGTCAATGGCCCTAGTGTGAGGGTGAGATATGGAGATTAGATTGTGAGCTCTGCCGGTGACCTGCTGATGGGTGAGGCTGCGAGGTGTGAACAGCTCCATGTAAATATCATATAATACAGCAGTATATTTCCTGTATACTCCTGCTGCGCTGTGTGCACAGGGTCCGCTCCACCGTCCTCACCAGCAGGATTGCGACACATTTGTGTATATATTAATTTAGGCGACTTCCCTTTAAACTGCCAGTATTTCACAATACCCCCTGTCGTGCCATTATGGGGAGGGGGCTTTGTGAAGAGACGGTTAATGTGAGAGAAGAGAAAACTTCACCGAGGCGCGAGGCACAAAGCGTGAGGCGCGAAACACTCACCTCTACAGTAGTGAGACCTGAACAGCAAAAATAGCTGGAGGCACTGGAGACATGTGGGATTTTTTAGTGGTGGTCCAGGTGCTGAGACCCCTGGGACAGAGGCGCCGAGCTGTGACCGGGGTATTAGAGGCGGGGTTTCAGTGATCGTGGGGGTCTCCGCCTCTAGACCACAACCAATCAAAACTTTCCATTTGTCACTATGACAAGTGAAAAGGTTGCTGAAATGACTGTGACTTAAAATTACATAAGCATGGCAGAAACAGCGCCACCCTTGTCCGAAGGCTGTTTGTGGTACTGCAGTCAGTTTAAATACAATAGGTGATGTTTGCAGCGTGTGACAACCTATACTGCGGCCATTATCAGTTCCCACTGGGGTTGTCGGTCATCCAGCGTTCCAAAACTACGTAAGCAAAATTCCTCCTTGCCTTTGCTATAATATGGCATAGCCAGGAAAAGATGGGTGACAGCCCCGTAGACTCGCCGAGGAATGGAGCGGGCAAGACTTTTTATGGTGTACGGCTGGTCTTACAGCGGCAGCCTCCGGACCCCGCTGTTATCTGAGCCATGGGGGCTGGGTTGTAAGACAGACATTCGCCATATTACACTTCTGACTACAGAGTCTTGGAAATCCTCATGACAACCACTGTGGGAGATGTAATAATAACCATGCTGGCAGTCACCCAGCTTTCCCAGAAACAGATAACATTGAATACTCAAGGGCTTACATGTATTGGGGATTTTTGTGCACTTTTCTACTCTTTTATCACATGGGAATGGTCCCCATTTTGGGTCCAGATAGCGGCGCCCATCATTGTCGCTGTGGACAGCTGTATGTAGGTCAGGGCGCGCTATCTGCTTATTAGTAAAGTATCCCTGGAAATTATTTTAGACTGTTGGCAGGAGAAGAATTCCCTTCTGGAAGTAAACAACTTGACAGCGCCCTCTGCAGGCGGCCGGCGGCATCACCTGACTGTTTCTACAAAACAACTGCCATAGACAGGCAGAAAAGTTGTGTAACCTGGTGAGACGGACAGAACCAGAGCGGGGAACACGATGGATTTTTAGCAACCAGAACCAAAATAAGTTTCTGTGGAATTGATGTGGTGGTCACCGGGGCTGGACGTGCCATGGGGATGGGGGGGGAGGCGAGGGGTGCGGATGAGTGTGCACAAAGAGGAAGGAATCAGGAAGTGGAGTGCGGCCATTCTACTCCGCCTGGCACAGAAGTTGTTGTCAATGTAGACAAACTAGGGAGAAGGTAAAGGGTTAACTTAAAGGGCACCGGAGGCTTCAGGCAGGACTTAAAAAAAAAAAAAAAATCTCTCAATATCAAATAAAGCCATTTTTTCAATTTGAAACGACCAATGGGGCACAAAATGGGAGTCAAAACCCTTGAGACATGAGCTTATTACCCCTCGCAGTATGGGCCCCATAGAAGGTGCACAGGTTACACCATGTCCAGGCACATAGGGCTCGGTGACCTGAAAATGAGACTATGACCCGGATAGGTAACTGAGTTGTCAGATGTGCCTTGGTATCAACCGATAAGGTTCCCCTTACAGTGCCCAAAAAGGGTTTTACAAAACATTTCTAGAATCTGCCTAATTTTACAACAGCGAGAGCCGCTTCCCATATTGATGCGCCATCCAGGATTCAGGAAAAGCTGGGTGACAACCTGGTAGAGTAAAGAAAGTGCAGCACCCAATACTTGTAATGAACATCAGCCGACTCTTATGCAGCACACAGGGTCCTATGTGTACGTGAAGATTGGTATATATGGGGTCCGAGCAGGGGGCGCTTCACTATGTACTGAGAGAGCATGAACTAGACCACAGCTCAGTCATTGTGATAAGATGACTTCTTATACAGCGGAATATTAGAAAGTGATAGCTTGTTACCAAGAATGCCGAAAATTCCCTTTAGGTAGAAAACAAATCTCACTGCCGAACCTCAGAGTTATAAATTATATCACAGCAGGAACCGCGAGCGAATATCCCAAATATCTACAAGAAGTGACATCCCAGAACCCGGAGGAAAGACGATTTCCTGTAAATACTTCCTGTGATTCACGTATAAAGCACCCGAGTCACAGACAGCGGAGAAATAATATACAAGTATAAGGCAGAAGACACTGAGACATAGAGGGCAAGGGGCTAGTGCTGAAATCACATAGTAGCCGTATACATGTACATAGGAGCAGTATTATAGTAGTTATATTCTTGTACATAGGAGCAGTATTATAGTAGTTATATTCTTGTACATAGGAGCAGTATTATAGTAGTTATATTCTTGTACATAGGAGCAGTATTATAGTAGTTATATTCTTGTACATAGGAGCAGTATTATAGTAGTTATATTCTTGTACATAGGAGGAGTATTATAGTAGTTATATTCTTGTACATAGGAGCAGTAATAGTAGTAACTGTACATAGGAGCAGAAGTAGTATTCTTGTACATGGAGCAGAAGTAGTTACTTGTACAAGGAGCAGTATTATAGTAGTTATATTCTTGTACATAGGAGCAGTATTATAGTAGTTATATTCTTGTACATAGGAGCAGTATTATAGTAGTTATATTCTTGTACATAGGTGCAGTATTATAGTAGTTATATTCTTGTACATAGGGGGCAGTATTATAGTAGTTATATTCTTGTACATAGGAGCAGTATTATAGTAGTTATATTCTTGTACATAGGAGGTAGTATTATAGTAGTTATATTCTTATACATAGGAGCAGTATTATAGTAGTTATATTCTTGTACATAGGAGCAGTATTATAGTAGTTATATTCTTGTACATAGGAGCAGTATTATAGTAGTTATATTCTTGTACATAGGAGCAGTATTATAGTAGTTATATTCTTGTACATAGGAGCAGTATTATAGTAGTTATATTCTTATACATAGGAGCAGTATTATAGTAGTTATATTCTTGTACATAGGTGCAGTATTATAGTAGTTATATTCTTGTACATAGGGGGCAGTATTATAGTAGTTATATTCTTGTACATAGGAGCAGTATTATAGTAGTTATATTCTTGTACATAGGAGGTAGTATTATAGTAGTTATATTCTTGTACATAGGAGCAGTATTATAGTAGTTATATTCTTGTACATAGGAGCAGTATTATAGTAGTTATATTCTTGTACATAGGTGCAGTATTATAGTAGTTATATTCTTGTACATAGGGGGCAGTATTATAGTAGTTATATTCTTGTACATAGGAGCAGTATTATAGTAGTTATATTCTTATACATAGGAGCAGTATTATAGTAGTTATATTCTTGTACATAGGTGCAGTATTATAGTAGTTATATTCTTGTACATAGGAGCAGTATTATAGTAGTTATATTCTTGTACATAGGAGCAGTATTATAGTAGTTATATTCTTGTACATAGGAGTAGTATTATAGTAGTTATATTCTTGTACATAGGAGTAGTATTATAGTAGTTATATTCTTGTACATAGGAGGCAGTATTATAGTAGTTATATTCTTGTACATAGGAGCAGTATTATAGTAGTTATATTCTTATACATAGGAGCAGTATTATAGTAGTTATATTCTTGTACATAGGTGCAGTATTATAGTAGTTATATTCTTGTACATAGGAGCAGTATTATAGTAGTTATATTCTTGTACATAGGGGGCAGTATTATAGAAGTTATATTCTTGTACATAGGAGGAAGTATTATAGTAGTTATATTCTTGTACATAGGGGGCAGTATTATAGTAGTTATATCTTGTACATAGGAGCAGTATTATAGTAGTATATCTTGTACATAGGAGCAGTAATAGTAGTATATTCTTATACATACGAGCAGTATTATAGTAGTTATATTCTTGTACATAGGAGTAGTATTATAGTAGTTATATTCTTGTACATAGGAGCAGTATTATAGTAGTTATATTCTTGTACATAGGAGCAGTATTATAGTAGTTATATTCTTGTACATAGGGGGCAGTATTATAGTAGTTATATTCTTGTACATAGGAGCAGTATTATAGTAGTTATATTCTTGTACATAGGAGCAGTATTATAGTAGTTATATTCTTGTACATAGGAGCAGTATTATAGTAGTTATATTCTTGTACATAGGAGCAGTATTATAGTAGTTATATTCTTGTACATAGGAGGTAGTATTATAGTAGTTATATTCTTGTACATAGGGGGCAGTATTATAGTAGTTATATTCTTGTACATAGGAGTAGTATTATAGTAGTTATATTCTTGTACATAGGAGGTAGTATTATAGTAGTTATATTCTTGTACATAGGAGCAGTATTATAGTAGTTATATTCTTGTACATAGGAGGTAGTATTATAGTAGTTATATTCTTGTACATAGGAGCAGTATTATAGTAGTTATATTCTTGTACATAGGAGCAGTATTATAGTAGTTATATTCTTGTACATAGGAGCAGTATTATAGTAGTTATATTCTTGTACATAGGAGGTAGTATTATAGTAGTTATATTCTTGTACATAGGGGGCAGTATTATAGTAGTTATATTCTTGTACATAGGAGCAGTATTATAGTAGTTATATTCTTGTACATAGGAGCAGTATTATAGTAGTTATATTCTTGTACATAGGAGCAGTATTATAGTAGTTATATTCTTGTACATAGGAGTAGTATTATAGTAGTTATATTCTTGTACATAGGAGGCAGTATTATAGTAGTTATATTCTTGTACATAGGAGCAGTATTATAGTAGTTATATTCTTGTACATAGGAGCAGTATTATAGTAGTTATATTCTTGTACATAGGGGCAGTATTATAGTAGTTATATTCTTGTACATAGGAGCAGTATTATAGTAGTTATATTCTTGTACATAGGAGTAGTATTATAGTAGTTATATTCTTGTACATAGGAGGCAGTATTATAGTAGTTATATTCTTGTACATAGGAGCAGTATTATAGTAGTTATATTCTTGTACATAGGAGCAGTATTATAGTAGTTATATTCTTGTACATAGGAGCAGTATTATAGTAGTTATATTCTTATACATAGGAGCAGTATTATAGTAGTTATATTCTTGTACATAGGTGCAGTATTATAGTAGTTATATTCTTGTACATAGGGGGCAGTATTATAGTAGTTATATTCTTGTACATAGGAGCAGTATTATAGTAGTTATATTCTTGTACATAGGAGGCAGTATTATAGTAGTTATATTCTTGTACATAGGAGCAGTATTATAGTAGTTATATTCTTGTACATAGGAGCAGTATTATAGTAGTTATATTCTTGTACATAGGAGCAGTATTATAGTAGTTATATTCTTGTACATAGGGGGCAGTATTATAGTAGTTATATTCTTGTACATTGGAGCAGTATTATAGTAGTTATATTCTTATACATAGGAGCAGTATTATAGTAGTTATATTCTTGTACATAGGTGCAGTATTATAGTAGTTATATTCTTGTACATAGGAGCAGTATTATAGTAGTTATATTCTTGTACATAGGAGGCAGTATTATAGTAGTTATATTCTTGTACATAGGAGCAGTATTATAGTAGTTATATTCTTGTACATAGGAGCAGTATTATAGTAGTTATATTCTTGTACATAGGAGGCAGTATTATAGTAGTTATATTCTTGTACATAGGAGCAGTATTATAGTAGTTATATTCTTATACATAGGAGCAGTATTATAGTAGTTATATTCTTGTACATAGGTGCAGTATTATAGTAGTTATATTCTTGTACATAGGAGCAGTATTATAGTAGTTATATTCTTGTACATAGGGGGCAGTATTATAGAAGTTATATTCTTGTACATAGGAGGAAGTATTATAGTAGTTATATTCTTGTACATAGGGGGCAGTATTATAGTAGTTATATTCTTGTACATAGGAGCAGTATTATAGTAGTTATATTCTTGTACATAGGAGCAGTATTATAGTAGTTATATTCTTATACATACGAGCAGTATTATAGTAGTTATATTCTTGTACATAGGAGTAGTATTATAGTAGTTATATTCTTGTACATAGCTGCAGTATTATAGTAGTTATATTCTTGTACATAGGAGCAGTATTATAGTAGTTATATTCTTGTACATAGGGGGCAGTATTATAGTAGTTATATTCTTGTACATAGGAGGCAGTATTATAGTAGTTATATTCTTGTACATAGGAGGTAGTATTATAGTAGTTATATTCTTGTACATAGGGGGCAGTATTATAGTAGTTATATTCTTGTACATAGGAGCAGTATTATAGTAGTTATATTCTTGTACATAGGAGCAGTATTATAGTAGTTATATTCTTGTACATAGGGGCAGTATTATAGTAGTTATATTCTTGTACATTGGAGCAGTATTATAGTAGTTATATTCTTGTACATAGGAGGTAGTATTATAGTAGTTATATTCTTGTACATAGGGGGCAGTATTATAGTAGTTATATTCTTGTACATAGGAGTAGTATTATAGTAGTTATATTCTTGTACATAGGAGGCAGTATTATAGTAGTTATATTCTTGTACATAGGAGCAGTATTATAGTAGTTATATTCTTGTACATAGGAGCAGTATTATAGTAGTTATATTCTTGTACATAGGAGCAGTATTATAGAGTAATTCTTGACAAGGGGCATAGTAGTTATATTCTTGTACATAGGAGCAGTATTATAGTAGTTATATTCTTGTACATTGGAGCAGTATTATAGTAGTTATATTCTTGTACATAGGAGGCAGTATTATAGTAGTTATATTCTTGTACATAGGGGGCAGTATTATAGTAGTTATATTCTTGTACATAGGGGCAGTATTATAGTAGTTATATTCTTGTACATTGGAGCAGTATTATAATAGTTATATTCTTGTACATAGGAGCAGTATTATAGTAGTTATATTCTTGTACATAGGGGCAGTATTATAGTAGTTATATTCTTGTACATAGGAGCAGTATTATAGTAGTTATATTCTTGTACATAGGAGTAGTATTATAGTAGTTATATTCTTGTACATAGCAGGCAGTATTATAGTAGTTATATTCTTGTACATAGGGAGCAGTATTATAGTAGTTATATTCTTGTACATAGGAGGTAGTATTATAGTATTGTACATAGGAGCAGTATTATAGTAGTTATATTCTCGTACATAGGAGCAGTATTATAGTAGTTATATTCTTGTACAGAGGAGCAGTATTATAGTAGTTATATTCTTGTACATAGGAGCAGTATTATAGTAGTTATATTCTTGTACATAGGAGCAGTATTATAGTAGTTATATTCTTGTACATAGGAGTAGTATTATAGTAGTTATATTCTTGTACATATGAACAGTATTATAGTAGATATATTCTTGTACATAGGAGCAGTATTATAGTAATATTTAGGAAACAACAAAATGCCTTAAGCAAAAATGCAACAATTGAACAGAGTATACAGGGCATTTCAGGATACATTGGGAGTTGTAGTTCTCATATTGGGAGTGTCACTATTCAGCCTTCTGAACCAATCCCCTCTGGTAAACAAACAGAACCAATGAAAATTTCAGATATGATATACTGTGCTTGGATCAGGGGTTGTTATTTATCCACCCTCTGCCTTTTTGCTGGTGGATTTTGTGCAGTGATTTGGTGACTATGTCTTCAGCATTATACCACAGTGGGGTATATAATATACGGTGACTAGTTGTCTCAATGTAGGGCATGGGCTTGTTACATTGTGTTTGTCGAGGCTGCTATAAGTATCACTTGAGAGGCCACGAGTTGGTCTTTATTGATGGAGCGCTGGCATGCCAAATATTGTGACAATTAACGGCAATGTGATTATCTGCCTAGCCCCGGCACTTTATTATTACCACAATGGACTCTCCATCTGTCATTGCTGGCTGTGTGGGTACAAAGAACGCTCTGTGCCCCCTATTTAACAGCAATGCACCTGTTTAAGGGCTTGTGAGAACCTATTGTGCTCCCGTCAGGGAAGGAGCAAGGAGGGGGAGTCGAGACTTTCCTTTAACAGAAGTGAAAACTTGCAGGTTTACTAGAAATGTTTGTGGAAGGTTCTTTGGATCCCTGCAGACGTCTCGTGAACGTTCCCCGCAGATGGTGAATGTGGTTCTTTCTGATTAGTTACGTTCCGTTGTTTATATAGAGGAACGCGTGTGTGCTATGCTAATATGGCTTGTCAACACAGGCTTTTATAAAGGGCGCTCAGTGACTTAGGGCTACGCAGCAGACGGCGCAAAGTGACTTGAAGGGAAATCACGTATAGTCTGGCTGTACAGAGGGCGGTCGCACCTGGGGTCGCTCAGAGACGTTTGTAGGGCATGAAAAAAAAAAATCTCTTCCATCCTCTTTACAATAAGACTGGGGGAAACTGTAACTTTGATGGAGTTTTTGGAATGTTTTCCTTAAAGGGACAGCATCATTTTGCATAAGGGGTTATTATTATTAATAATAATAATAATAATAATAACAACTACAAGTTATAATTTAATATTTCCATCTTCCCAGCTCATAAAGTAATGGCATATTGCTAGTCGGGGCTGACCTCTGGGACCCCCACCCATGCAGTCTCTCCTTGTACATTGGCTCGCTGGTACATTGATCATGAGTCTATGGTAGTCTGACTATTTTTTACTCTCTGCACCTTTCGGACACACCTAGACCCAGTGGCAGCTGCACGGTCTACTGGAGATTGAGGTAGTCTGAATTCTATTGCTTGCCTCATCATAGCTCAGTCCACTTCCCTCTCCTTCCTCCATGCTCTACACTACTGCTCTGCCTATTCAGATTGACTGCTGTGTCTAAGCAGAAGCTCAGCAGGATGTCAGATCATGGATGGATTATTCTCATTATAGCATGGACACAAGGTTTATAAACTACAGGCAAGTAAAGACACTTTGGTGAAGGGAAATCCCAGAGTCTGGATTCTCTCTGTACCTTTTTGCTTCTTCTGAATGTCATCTAGAGTTTTATCATTGAGTGACAGAGAACATTTTTTTTATACTCAAGGTGTCCTCAATAAGGTCTTCATGATTCTACTTATTGTCTCCATCCATCTTTTTGGTCTCTTTTTCCATTAACTTTTTGGAACACAATTGTCTTCTCCAATGATACAGTTCTTCTTACAATACGTCCACCATTAGAAAACGCTTCAGTCTGGTTAGAACGCCTTCCTCTAGAAACTTTGGCTTTTGCTGGGCACCCCATTATAAGCCCTTCTCCATGGGGTTTGCAATATATCATGTAGAAGTTTTGACCTGATGGGGGTTGGGGGTTGACATGGTCTCCATACAATCAAGATCTTTGCACATCTTCTCCAACAGCAAAGTTTTGAGGCTTCCATATTTTTCCTTTCCGTCACTGCTCAGCCCTCACTTACTTGTATTATTAATCTTCTTCTTGGAATTTATACTATATCTAGAAGCTTTAACTTCATGGGGTCAAAGATCCATATCCTCTCCATAGATCAAAGATCTTCATGAGTAGGGATGGGTCAACTGGTTCATTTTTAACTGGATTCGACCTAAAATTTCCAAAAGTTTTGGGTTCATCTGAACTCAAAACTTTTGGGGTTCGTCACCTCCAAAACTCTATTATAGGTGAGCCAGGTGAATATAAGTGTTTGGTTTTTTTTGTCTCCTTCCCTGGGCTTACACTTGATATACTCCTGGGTCCAAGAAGACCTAGAATATAACGATAGCACACAAAAAGAAAGAGCGAAACGCCGAACGGAACATCGTGTGATACAGTATTATACAGAGGAGAAGTTTTATTAAAGGGCCAAAAGGATGGCCTCTCACCTTATAGTGTTGTGAATTAGTCACAACAACAAATAGCGTTTAGTATAAACAACCCAAATTCAGGTGGCAGCGGACTTGTCCTACGTCATGAGTACCGACGTCAAGGAATGCAGTAGTTTTGGATAGGAACCAAGGAATTGGCAGGACAACACGCGCACTTGGACAATCAGGGCTTGTAGTCACGTTTACACTCTGTGAATTCAGAATTGCCTATACTGATTTAATTATTGCACTTGAAAAAGGGATACTTTTTTTCCAGAAACGTGTTCTGATTTTAATGAATAAAGTGAGAACTACAGTTCAACCATTCCTACAATGATAGCACTTCCGGTTCTATCCAAACAAGTTCGGTAGGAGTCAAACCAGAGGGCCGAACCTCAAAACAAACCCTCAAAAGGGTCAAAACGAATCTTATGAGTTTTACCCATCTCTGTTCACAAGTCTTCTCCAACACTAAAGTTTGAAGGCTTGTATACTTGTCCTGTCCTTCACTGGCCTGCCCTCACCTCCTCCATTACAGTTCCTTCTCCTTGGAGTGTATAAAATATGATCATGACGAGCGATCTCGCGCTGTGTTTACCTCCTCACAACCCACAGGAAGTGACTTTGTTTAATAAAGGGGTTTTCTATTTGTATATATTTATCTAAGTGTGAGTGATCCTCACATGACCCGCTATTATTTGGAGCCCGCTGACATTTACAGGGTTGGAGACTTCTTGCTGCGGGTGTCTTGGATGATGATAATGATGTTCTTCTCTAGTTGTTGTTGCAGCTGTACACATCTACGTCTTCTTTTTGAGTAATTTTTGTTTTTTTATTACCAGTGTGATCCAGTCTAGTCTGCACCTTTCCCCTTATCTTCTGCTCGGTCTGAATAGGGGCTGACGTACATTCTAGAATTGATGGTCTTTTTGTTTCCAGATCCATCACTTGCTGTCAGGCTCCTTCTTCATGGACTTACGGAGTGTCTGTAAAACCTGAGGATGGTCGTGCGACTGCTCATTGTTTGTAATGGAGATATAAATATGGCTTTTTTAAGCTTCAGAATTGGAAACATTTCTTTGAATGCCCAAAGGACATAGCTAAACCCGGCTCATG
This sequence comes from Leptodactylus fallax, assembly GCA_947044405.1. Taxonomy (NCBI): domain Eukaryota; kingdom Metazoa; phylum Chordata; class Amphibia; order Anura; family Leptodactylidae; genus Leptodactylus; species Leptodactylus fallax. Next base: position 652,444 of record CAMRHE010000587.1, read on the forward strand.
TCTAGGGCCACTATCTAGACTGCTATTCCTTTGGGTCTGGTTGTTCTATTCCTAATCGGGTTCAATAGATGAAAACAATAGATCTTGGGGGCATTGGAGGTGGCAGGGATCCTCCCCTTCTACTTTTGTACCAGAGACAAAGGTTCTCCAGGTCATGTATAATATAACCTTTATGACACTGCCAAGAAAAACAACTTATGGGGTGGATAGCAGACAAGGAGGGCCAAGAAAGGGTGGTCAATGTATCCGATCAATGCCACGCACCATGATGGGGGAGAAAGTCTTATTCTGTATTCATATTATACCATTGAAGTTATTTCTAATTTTTAAAGTAAATTTTCTTCACAAAGACAGACAAACTAGTTCACCCTTTCAAATCAAAAATATTTTTGGGGGCACAGTCATAACCACTTAGTGCACCCCTTTTCCGCCCTTCCCCACTATCCACTGGACACTAGCTGATCAGTAAGCTGGACTGGGCAGATCACCTGGAGGTCCTGTACAGGAAGGGCCACAGCAGGCTCTACCTGCTTAGGAGGCTGAGAGCCTTTGGAGTCCGGGGGGCACTTCTTAGGGCGTTTTTACAACTCGGTAGTGGCATCAGCCATCTTCTTTGGAGTGGCCTGCTGGGGGAGCAGTATATCAACCAGGGACAGAAATAAACTCGACAAGCTGATTAGAAGGGCCAGCTCTGTCCTGGGGAGCCCACTGGACCCAGTGCAGGTGGTGGGTGACAGAAGGATACTGTCCGTGGTGAGCTCCATGCAGAAGAAGAAGTCCCATCCCATGCATGAGACTGTGATCGCGCTGAGCAGTACTGTCAGTGACCGACTGCTCCACCCTAGGTGTGAGAAGGAGCGCTATCGGAAGTCTTTCCTCCCCACCGCGGTTAGGCTGTACAACCAACACCGACCTAAGCGGAGATCATTACACACAGAGAACTGAAAGAACTTTAAGTTGTGGTATCCCTTCTACTACTTTTTTACCTTACCTTTCTATCTGTACCTACAGTCACTGTAATGCCTCCCCCTTGGAGCTTCTGTTATACTGTATATTGTTTTTTGTGTTTGTATTTTCTTTGCTGCTGTAACAAACTGAATTTGTCCATGGTGGGACTATTAAAGGATTATCTTATCTTATATCCCAGGAACACTTTGAACCAGAAACAGTCTCTAAGGGAGATCTGACAATGAACCTCCTCGTTACTATTGAGGCCAAAAGAGAAAGGACCTACAAGAAGATGAGGGCACACAACTCTAGTATATGGTACATGTTTTAAAACATGAGACCCCCCAGGTTATCTGAGACCAGTCCAAATTTGGACATCCCCTGTTTAGATTTGATGAGCTGGTCTTGGGTACCAGATGCTGGCGCCCCCTGATCAGCCAAAAGTGCTGGGGTCACCTGTGATCTGCTGACAGTGGTGGAAAAGTCACTGACTAATAATTGATCAAGGACAACCATAGACTGCTGGCTTATGGCTTACAAGCCACATCATGCTGAGTGGACAGATATATGGAGAACACATAGGGCGCTTCTAAATCAGCTCCGTAAATCCTAATGGGGACACTAAAATGGGAGCAGCACCAGAAATAGTATCTGCAATTTACCATCTGTTATATACACCAAGAACCTTCATAACTGAACTGATATTGTGTCCTGATAATTATAGGACACACCTCTCATAAAGTGCTAACTGGTCTAACCTGTGTTCATGTATAGGTGGAGAACCTGCAGCTTCTTGTCCCAGGTCATATAAAACCGTCATTAACCATAAAGGAAGCAAAAGATGGCGAGAATATAAATCAGCAAAAAGACGACTACATGTCATAAGAATCATTTATTAAAAACTATTATAATACTGCACCTATATATAAGAATATAACTACTATAATACTGCTCCTATGTACAAGAATATAACTACTATAATACTGCTCCTATGTACAAGAATATAACTACTATAATACTACTCCTATGTACAAGAATATAACGACTATAATACTGCTCCTATGTACAAGAATATAACTACTATAATACTGCTCCTATGTACAAGAATATAACTACTATAATACTACTCCTATGTACAAGAATATAACTACTATAATACTGCTCCTATATACAAGAATATAACTACTATAATACTGCTCCTATGTACAAGAATATAACTACTATAATACTACTCCTATGTACAAGAATATAACTACTATAATACTGCCCCCTATGTACAAGAATATAACTACTATAATACTACCTCCTATGTACAAGAATATAACTACTATAATACTGCTCCTATGTACAAGAATATAACTACTATAATACTACCTCCTATGTACAAGAATATAACTACTATAATACTACCTCCTATGTACAAGAATATAACTACTATAATACTGCTCCTATGTACAAGAATATAACTACTATAATACTGCTCCTATGTACAAGAATATAACTACTATAATACTAGCTCCTATGTACAAGAATATAACTACTATAATACTACCTCCTATGTACAAGAATATAACTACAAAAAAATATAATACTACCTCCTATGTACAAGAATATAACTACTATAATACTACCTCCTATGTACAAGAATATAACTACTATAATACTCTCCTATGTACAAGAATATAACTACTATACTACTGCTCCTATGTACAAGAATATAACTACTATAATACTACCCCTATGTACAAGAATATAACTACTATAATACTACCTCCTATGTACAAGAATATAACTACTATAATACTACCTCCTATGTACAAGAATATAACTACTATAATACTACCTCCTATGTACAAGAATATAACTACTATAATACTGCTCCTATGTACAAGAATATAACTACTATAATACTCCTCCTATGTACAAGACTATAACTACTATAATACTACCTCCTATGTACAAGAATATAACTACTATAATACTCCTCCTATGTACAAGAATATAACTACTATAATACTACCCCTATGTACAAGAATATAACTACTATAATACTGCCTCCTATGTACAAGAATAAAACTACTATAATACTGCCCCTATGTACAAGAATATAACTACTATAATACTGCCCCTATGTACAAGAATATAACTACTATAATACTGCCCCTATGTACAAGAATATAACTACTATAATACTGCCTCATATGTGGTTGTGTATAGCAACATTACATTATGGAATTGTTATCTCGGCCATCTTGCTCTTCTCTCTGGCCACTCTTCTACTTTCCTGAGTCTTTTGTATTTTACAGGACTTTGATTCTTGCCTCTTATCCTGTCGTTTTGGACTTGACTTCCTGTTTCTGTTGTCAGAGATTTGCAGCCAAGTGCAATAAATTTCACAATGCCGTATCTGCAGAGCGTTCCCCTGTGAGCACAGCTGGGAGAAGAGTAAAGAGGTTTCTATGTGGAGCTCAAAGTGCAGTAAGTGGGAGTTTCCTGATAGACACAGAGCCAGAATCTCTACTCCTGTCCATGGATTTAAAGAGACAGAGACTGTGCGGGGCTCATGGATTCAGAGTGGAGGAAAAAACGTTACCTAATCAGCCAATAATTATAATAATTACAAGTATTCCGCAATAGCGGACTTTATCATCTATGGAAAATACGTCACCAGAAATGTACAGGGTTCTATGAGATTTCCTTATGTGACTACTTTTCACAGTTGGGGGTTTGTTACAGTATTATCCAGTCTAGACAATGTTCTGTGAGTTATACACTCCAGACTTATACATTGTAACAAACTATCAGGACTGGAGAGCTTTGTGGGGTCATGTGTTCGGCTCACAGCGGATTGTCTACACTGGATACAGTCTCGCGTTTGGACAGGCCATAGATATACAGGCTGCAGAGATTTAGGGGGGCGCAGGGTTTGCACTTACAATTGAGTCTTAGTGTTTTTAGGGCCCAGAGGACCCCAATGATACAGTAGAGGAGAGCAGAACTACTGTACACAGCAAGTGAAAGCGGGGGGGCCCCAATACCGATATCACAGTGGTGGCCAGAAGCTTCAGGTTGGTGACCATCTATGTCCTAGACTGTAAGCTCTTGCACCCATTTAGGTTTTTAATCCTCAGGAAATAGGAGACGTATTGCAATTGTCTGAGACGCTTGGTATAAGGAGACTTATGGTGTGATTCATTACCCAGAAATGTTGAGGCTAATTAAAGCTGATCGTTCCCCCATCGTTCAGCGCGCTGCGCTCTATAGTCAGTGACTGCGATGTTACAATGTAACCTCACAACCCAACCGCACGCTAAATGTCGCTTCCTGTCCCAGCGAGCAGAAAGAGTCTTCAGTTCCTAAGTAATCCCTAAGACGTCTTAAAATATAATAAGGGAAAAGCAGGTGAGATAGGAAGGAAGGCTAAAAAAAGAAAAGCAGGGTCACATGTATCTGCGGGCGTCTGAGGTATGACATGCCACATAACGGACAGGCATTTGCCAACCCATGAGGTCGGTTCACCATGGTTTTTCCAGAATTAGGAAAACTTTCTTCAAAACACAGCACCACACCTGTTCACAGGTGGTGTGTGGTATTGCAACTCAGTCCCATTAATTCATTTAAGATGTGCAGCAATACCAGTCACAACAATGGACAGGTGTGGCGCTGTTTCTCAGATATGGGCAGTGGGTGAGGCTGAAGCCCACGTAGTGAAAACGCGGTGTTTTACATTACCTGCAAAGTGCATTGGATTCTGGCTAATCCCATCCACACTTTGCAGAAAAAAAAAAATTGTAGCATGTCAATTATACCTGTGGAAAAATCTGCAGATAAAAACTCAGTGAAAACAATGAAAAATGCTGCAGAAAAACACACTATGCGTTTCCACCGCATTTTTTTTTCTGCAGCAGGGCGCCTTAGCCTAAATGCTCCCTAATCCTGATGACCTCTTCATTACCGTGTTACCAATTTCACCCCTTAAAGGGGTTTTGTCTTTCCTACTAGTAAAGGGATTGATTCTGATCACAGGCCGACAGGCCATGCTGGGAGTTGTAGTCTTTGAAAAGATGTTCTGATACATTATTGTAGGGCAAAGCGAGTAATAAAATCATTGTATATATGGTTCCTGTAGTCTGGTTTTGGGACCGCTCCGGTAACATTATTGCAGATTCCAGAATATGGAAGTGAAACAAGTTTTAACAGTTTCTTTAAAGAATGCAAAACAATAATTACCAAAGTGCAGATATTTCCAGGCAGCGGCTTCACATCACCACTGGTATGTCTGAACATCCCATTTCCAGATTATTAGGCGACTTTCATTGTATATAGAAAATTCCTTTACTCCAGAATTTGATCATCCAGAAATCTAATAATCAAATACTTATTCCAAGCACAGACCTGCAACATAATGTGGAATTTACCAAGTTAATAACTCAGCAAAAGAACCAATATATTAGAAAAATATCTGAGTTTTCTATACATTTGTATATACATCTGATAATCCAGAACATTCATTCATTTATCAAGTCCCCTTAATACTGGATTAAAGGATAGAATATATCATGGAACTCACAATCAGAAACACAAGAGACAGCATAATACAGAGGGGTCAGCAACCTTTGGCACTCCAGCTGCTGTAAAACTACAACTCCCAGCATGGTCCACTCTCTTCTGTGGGAGTTCCAAGAACAGCAGAACAAGTATGCATGCTGGGAGTTGTAGTTTCACAACAGACAGAGTGTTGGAGATTGCCGACCCCACCTTTAATTCGGCATCCATATATTCTTACGCTACAATATTACTTTTTATGCTTCCAATTATTGGACAGTGAAGGATGTGCAAGGTAGAAAATCTGGTGGATTTTATTGCATGCCGGATTAAAGGAATTTTCTGTATATTTACAGCCGTCAGTGCACAAACTCAGATCTCAGATTTGCAAGCCTATAAATAACTCCGTATCACTTGAGCACACAGCAAACACTGCAGGGGAAAAAAAAAGTTAGCTTTGGATGTGATGAGGCCAAAGTACATTGTGAACTTCATGGAGCCCCAGTAAATGGTTCAGCGCCAAATCTGTAATCAGCGCAGAAGGGAAAGAGAACGAGCAAGGTCAGGTAAACATGGAGCTTGTTGGAGCAAGTCCTGAACCCGTCACACCCATCCCTGTGCATTGTGCATTGTGCTGTCCATATATGGTCAGGGGCGGGCTGTCTTCCGGGGATGGTGACATCATCAGTGTGTGTTATTGGACCTGAGCAATGGCCCCACCCAGCAACCAACTGACATGTGAAACCCTGCTCGCCTCCAAACACTGTCAACATGGCAATTTTCAAAGCAAAGTGGGAAGAGTTTCCCGCGGATTATAAAAATAAAAAAATGAAAATTTGAACAAAAAAAAAAAATTTTCAAGTTAAAAAGTTCACAGAACAGCGGGAGGAGATTCAACGGAAGAGAACGTTTATTTTGCTTTGCATCGTTTGTGGAAGTTGAAAATAAATCACTGTCCTGAATCATGGCAGAACATGGCAGCGCCCTACTGTACATCAGTAATCGGAAGCGCTCGCTTTATGGCATGCTGGGAACTCGTAATCAAGGAAGCCGCTACAGTAACTCATGTGTAAACCTACTTACCAAATGACTCTTTGTATACACCTGTCTCAATAAGAGGGGTGTTGATAAAATGCGCTGAATTTGGGTGCAAGCCTCTTATTTTGACGCAAAATTTACATCACCAATTACGCTAGGTTCACACTAGTGTTGGGGTGTCCGATGTTCTGGTCCTTTTAGGACCAGGAAAATAGACATATGGATCGCTAAAATAGCGGATAGGAATGGAGCCCGACAGACTCTATTGACTATAATCGGGGCCATCCAAAGATTTTCAGATGGAGACCCCAATGCAGATGTGAACCCAGCCTTAGCTGGAGTAAATATCAGCTATGATCATACTTGTCAACTCTCCAAAACATACAGTAGCTTTCTGCAAAAAGGGGTGACCTCCTGGCATTCTGGAAAAGTGAGAAAATCTCCTAGGCCTTGCCGATTGCTCGGCAGGCAGGGGCGTAACTTGAGGGGGTGCAGAGGGTGCAGTCGCATCGGGGCCCAGGAGCCTTAGGGGGCCCATAAGCACTGACATCAGTATTGAGATTGCAGCTTTCATTTGGCCCATAAACCAAGGAGCCCCACAGATTGCCCTGACCACACTAAGGTTGATTAAACTCCTTAGCACCTGTAACCATTACTATCAAGAATTCGCTGTAGGGATGAAGTAGGGGGCCCCGGACAAAAGTTTACACCGGGGCCCACAAGACTTTAGTAACGCCACTGTCGGCCGGGCTCATGATAATGTTACAAGTGAGGTATCTTATGTCACAAAAAGGGAGCAAGACCGACACATTTCGTGTCTACGTCACAAAAATGGCCATGACGTAATAAAAAAGAGGTGTGTCATGACTCCAAGGGGGGCAGTTTGGAAAAAGGGGCAGGGCCTGGGTCTCCCCATAGGTAGTGCCTAAATGTGAACAAGTATGACTAAAATGTACGCTAGTTTTCTGGTGTAAATTATGATAAATTCTGCCTCCTTCCACTTTGCCCCACCTACTTTTCAGAAAAGTGGCCAGGATGGCGGAAAAGCATAAAAAAAAGTTGCAAAATTTTGGCCAAACATGGTTTTCTTTATGCAAATTGTAACTTTTTGTCTTGCTCTTCTCTTTTTGTTCAATGCTCGCTTGATCGGATGAAGCTGTAATATTGTGTGCAGTCGATACTGAGTAGCTGGTGGGCAGGTAGATGGACCAATAAACAGGATTAAGGGGCGCAGCACTCGCCCAAGCATCATGGTATGGCCAGCTGATCAGTGAGCGCAGGGAGTCAGATCAATGGGATATTCATGGCCCATCTTAACCCATTTATGAATCTATTCTTGTAAATCTACAAACATTGGTGATATTTTGCAGTATTCGCCCCTATACCGAACAGCACCCCTATAGTAAAAACATCAGAACTTTATCTGAATTGGTGGTGTTTAGACGTGAAGCAGATACCATGAGGATGGTGAGTGAGTGAAGTACTGAAGGTGGAGGAGACCCCTCGGGGCGCGGGCAGATGGATTGGTGCGCTGATAATGCTGTAATGTGAGAGGTTAAGTGTGGAGATGTGCAGAGAGATAAAATATTAATTCAGCGCCAGAGATGATGCGTTTTGGGTATCAAAGGGACGTCCGAGGGGAGATGGTGGATAGACAGCTGCAACATTAGACAGGAGGAGAAGGATCACAGAGAAAACCACTGTACGGCCATCTGTTCTGAGGCCACAAATACAAGGAGGGGACTTCATTATGTTGTGAAAGCGTCATAGGCTGGAGGTAAAGTAGGCCTCAACTACGAAATCTAGTACTGACATAACATGGAGGGTCACCCGTGGCAACCAATCACATTCCAGCTGCGGAGCGCTCCTGCATACATTGTGTTTGTGCCTCTGGTTTGTATGTCCAAATGGAAGCCCCCCGGGGGAAACTACTACTACCACCATCAGGTAGTGCTGCAGGACCCCCCTCACCGGTGTCAGGCCTAGCAGCGGAGCTGGGGAGAGTGGTTGTGTGTGCTTGGCCTAGCTGGTGGTACAGTATCCACCACTACTACGCCCATCCTCCGACTCCCTCCATAACCTGCTCAGGAGAAATGAAAGCTGGAATCTGATTGGGCCTCAATATAAGAGGAGAGGGGCCTTGTTTTCCATAGCAACGGACGTAGATTTCCAGCATCATGTACACCATGCTTCTAGGGTAAATGATAATAAATCTGGGGGGGCCATCCCGTTACACCCCCTTTCCAGGTGAGGGCGACGCAGATAACAAAAAGTCTCAATTTTTGTCCCTCAAAAACCTGATTAAGCCAAAAAATTTGTGATTTTTTTTTATTCCTTGTACGCCAGAAAATTAGGCATAATAAATCTGCCCCATAAGGACTTGGAATAGCTCAGCAATTGAAAGTCAACGGGGCTCTGACACCTGGGACCCCCCATGGCCTACTCCCGCTTTATAGGCGATGTCCATCAGTCACATGGCCTGTTCGCAGCGCAGTCCCATTCAAGTGAGTGGGGCTGAGCTACAATACCAAACACGACCTCTATACAACGTACGGCGCTTTGCTTGGTGAGTTGTGAAGAGGCTGCAGCACTCATCTGAACAATGTGGCTTCTTCAAACTGCTGATTTGGGACCTGGACATCAGACACCTGCAAATCTGTAGTAGATGACCAATCCAAAGTGTGTCTTTACACACGGGTACAACACATGGGAATAATGTAAAGGGAACTTTTTTTAAAAATTTTTCCATTGATGAGATCTGACCCCGTTCTTGACACTAAATATGGCACTGGCCGTAGTTATACCTGTACCTAGGAAAGCTGGGTGACCACCACTGTGGGAGATGGCAGCTCAGCCACATTAGTTATCACCCAGTTTTTTAAGAATTTAATGAAAGCCAAAAACTTTTAATAACCTGCATTGAACCATTTTCACATGGAAGATGGGAGCCGCCACTTTTTGGGGTCCACTTTATCATAGCATGATCTGCTTTGCCTTAGCAGGGTGTCCCAATTTTTGGTTAAGACAGCAAAGTGGTGGTCTGCACCTTGTAATACTGCATAATGGCGTAATATAACGCAGACATAGGAATGTGTTATTACAGGACCATAGATCTAGAAAATTAACAGAAGAACAAAAAACTAAAATTTATAAATATTTTCTAAAAATCTACATAAAAAAATGAATATATTTTGTCCCCAATAATCCAACTACAGTAAAGTACACTAATGCTTCTCACGCTTGTTTTTCGGTGTACTCTCCCTTTAAGCGTTTGTTGTGCTCCTGGTCACATGATATACACAGAAAACAGGCGAGACTGAAATCTGCCGAGACTGAAACTAAATTCAGAAAAGGTAAGAAACCAACAAGATTTTTACTTTCGGCTCAGACAATGGGGTCGGAGTAGCTTTCGGTGCGTGCTCTTCGCCTCCTTGTGCCTGTAGTTTGTGTACAGCTCCGTGTATCCTATAATTACATGGTGTATTAGGTTTCATGCTACGTATATCTTAAAGGGACGGTGTACAGATGAAAATACTTTGACTGTTTTTTACAGTTTAAAAATCAAAATTAGGGGGTCAATAGTTTTCATATATTTATGGTGCATGCAGCTTGCAAAAGAAAATAAAAAATGCCCCAGGCATTTTTTTTTTACTTTTTTTTTTTGTGTTAATGGTTGAATAAAATATAGATTTTGTTATATACGTTCAAGTTACAAACCAATAGGAATTACCCCAATTTTTTTTAATAGTATAACTTTTAGATTTTGCAGATTATCCTAGTTGGCAATATCTATCTCTCGCTATCAATATTAAAGGCAAAAACACATAAAATACGTTTAACATGCACTTTTATTGCAATGTAAAAAAAAAAAAGTCAATATAAATTAAAAAAAAAAAAAAAAAAAATCTAAAACTTTCAAATCTTGAAAATTTTCTTAAATAGAATAGAACATGTGGAATCATCCTCTGAAACCAAAAAAGAAAACCAAAACGGAAAAAAAAACATAGAAAAATTATATAACTTTATTACAAAGGTTAAACTCAAATGAGTTCAAAAATTCTCTTCTGTACAGACCATGATGGGTTTACAGGAACCCAAAATAAAGACATAAATATAAGTTACAAGTCGCTGTAAGCCGCTTCTACTGACACACGTCAGCCATTTATAATATATAAAAAACAGATATGTACACATTTATATATATATATAATATAGAATTAGGTCAAAGACAAGCAGAATTTGTCATATAAAAAAAAAAAAATTATCAGACAACTGCCCCCCTCCCCCACCCCCTCTGTATGAGAATTACAGAAGTTGTACAGTCAGTCTAGCAGGTTATCCTTAATACTGAACGATCGATAAAACGTAAAGGGTCCATGCAGGTCTCAATGTTACGCACAGGCCTGGTGCTGTAGAATTGATACTGCTCTCTGCCCTACCACCTCTTGTTCCAACGGAAGGCCGGGCAGACCCCCCTCGCGCACGCGTGTTCAACAGTCAGATCACGGACGCCTATTTTTGTTTTCTCCTCCAATCAGGAGTTTCAACCTGAAATTGCTTCATGTTCTCTCCGTACACTTTCCTGGCTTCTCCTCCCGGCCAGTCCGTTCAGAAAGTCTGCAGCTGCTGCGTTAACATGAGCTGGCAGCCGCTGTTGACGTGATTCATCACTTTCTGTTTGAGCTGGGCAACCTGTTCCCGCAGCATGTTGGCAGTGGACGCCAGTTCAGAGTTCTGAGATTTTAAGGTTTTTACTTTGTCTTCCAGGCGGGCGATGCGTTCCAGCTTCCTCTTCCTGCACTTGGAGGCTGCGATCCTGTTCCTCATACGTTTCCGCTCGGCTTTTATCCTCTCCTGGGACTCCATGTCGATGGGGGAGAGAGGAGGGGTCTCGCCGGGCATTTCAGGCACAGTCTGGGGCTCTTCTTTCAGAGCCTGCAGCCTCGGGTGCTGGACGGGAATGGGCGGGCTGGTGTGATGCTGGGAGGTGAAGCCCATGGCGTTGCTGTTGAAGGCAGGGGTGGTGCTGATGGTAGTTGGGTTGAAGTTGTTCAGGTTGGCATAGACAGGGGGCTCGTTGTGCAGGGTGTTATTGTATCCATTGCTACTGGCTATGGAGGAGGCAGGTGCCAGTGCGGTGCAGGCAGGGGCTTGGGGCGCAGAGGTGACACTTGCAGGCAAGTTGTTCTGGTTATGAAGTTCTTGCAGCGCCCTGACAAACCCCTCTGCAAAGCCCTCTTGTTCGTCCGTGACATTTTTAGGGCAGAGGAACTGGGTCGGGGTAGGGGTAGTAGTGATCATCCCATTGCTGGACTGGATGATGAGCCTCTCCAGCTCCGGGGATGCCAGTTTGAGAAGTCCAACATCCGGAGACGTGAGAATATCCGCCGCCTTGTTCCTCAAGTGAGGCTTGATGGCGCTGGACGGGTCGGACAAGTTCAGAGTCATGTTCTGCTTCAGCACTTTAGGATTGTATCCGTAGCCGGCAGGCTCGGGTTGGCTGAAGGCAGCGCTCAGTGCATCGTCGTAGAAAGTAGTTTCCATCTTAGCAGTCATACACACTGGAAGCGAACCACTGGGAGAAACGTGTCGGGCGGCAGTCACTGGGGTCTACAAAAACGTCCTGCAAAAGAGTAAAACAAACAGGTTATTAGGGGGTGTATTCGGAGAAAAAAGTCCCCTGATACCCCATGATCTAGGAGGAACCCCAACAATAAGGTTCCAATATAGCACCCTGGGATGATCCCTTATTATTCACCCATTATAAGAAATCATATATATTATTATTACACCCCAAAACAACCCCTGTACCCTTACAGAACACATCCCTAGAGTTGTTCCAGAAGTTCCAGCTCTTCACTACACCCCTCTATAATGATCGGATTCTCTGACACCCTATAATGTACCCCATCATCTGGCCTCCTCTATAATGTACCCCATCATCTGGCCTCCTCTATAATGTACCCCATCATCTGGCCTCCCCTGACACCCTATAATGTACCCCATCATCTGGCCTCCTCTATAATGTACCCCATCATCTGGCCTCCCCTGACACCCTATAATGTACCCCATCATCTGGCCTCCTCTATAATGTACCCCATCATCTGGCCTCCCCTGACACCCTATAATGTACCCCATCATCTGGCCTCCTCTATAATGTACCCCATCATCTGGCCTCCCCTGACACCCTATAATGTACCCCATCATCTGGCCTCCTCTAGGACACCCTATAATGTACCCCATCATCTGGACTACTCTACAATGACCCCCAACACCTTCCCTCCCCTATAATTGACATGTAATGACACCCCATCACCCAGTCTCCCCATTACCAGGACTCTTCTGTACTGTTCCCCACCTCCCCCGATGACACTGTCCCCTTCTTCTGTACCCCCTTACCCCGATCCTAACCTTCTTGCCCCCCAGGAGTACTTGTGCCCCCTCTTCTTCCTCTCCCCATAACTTCTCGGGACTTGCCACAACTCCGGGCTGTGTCTGTTTCCCGCCCGGAGAAGTTGAGTAAGTTTCCCGGGTCCCCCGGTGCCCGCTCTTACTTGCAGTGCCGCTGCTGCTGTCCCGGGCTGGGCTGACACCGCTGAGCTCCGCTCTGTACACTCTGAGCCCGGGCAGCGTGCAGCTAACTCTTATCTGCGGGCAGTCACCCACTAAAAATAGACATGATGTCACCCCCGCGGCCTGCCATTGGTGGAGGAGCGGGTGGGCGGGGCGAAGGGTGCAAATGAACTCTGGTCGCCATGGCGACCGCCCTAGAAGATTCTAACTGTCGCGGAGGATGCCGGGATGAGGTAATGCTGGTCACCCGGCCGCGCTGCATTGTGGGCTGACGTCGTGCTGCTGGAGGTGTCGGTCTCCGGGACGCGGTTTGATGTGTGTTCCCGCCACCTGCTTAGTGGAAGTGACTGCCCGCTCCAGACACCGGGCCGGAGCTGCTGCACAACCTCTTCACCCTGGCTACTGAGTTTGACCTCTTCAGTGATTGACAGCTCGGGCACCCTGATGAGTGACAGCTTAGCAGGTGTAAAGTTTTAGGAGTTATTCTTGGACTTGTTGTACAACAGTGCAATAGAGTGAAAGCACCGACTGCAGCTGCTGCAGAACCTCCGGCTTAGCCCTCTTCTATCTGCAGCTGCTGCAGAACCTCTTGTGACAGCTCAGCCCTCCTCTAACTGCAGCTGGACTGTGTGAACATGTGACTGACAGCGGAGCAGTGACAGCCAAAGGCCTGTATAGACAGCTGCGGGGCCGGGGGATATTGGGAGTTGTAGTTCAACAGGTTCGTTACCATTAGCACTTATGCAGGATATCGGGGGTCTCTTCTGACCCCTCCATGATATTGGGGGTCTCTTCTGACCGCTCCATGATATTGGGGGTCTCTTCTGACCGCTCCATGATATTGGGGGTCTCTTCTGACCGCTCCATGATATTGGGGGTCTCTTCTGACCGCACTATGATATCGGGGGTCTCTTCTGATTGCTCCATGATATTGGGGGTCTCTTCTGACCGCACCATGATATTGGGGGTCTCTTCTGACCCCTCCATGATATTGGGGGTCTCTTCTGACCGCTGCCATGATATTGGGGGTCTCTTCTGACCGCACTATGATATTGGGGGTCTCTTCTGATTGCTCCATGATATTGGGGGTCTCTTCTGACCGCACCATGATATTGGGGTCTCTTCTGACCGCACCATGATATTGGGGGTCTCTTCTGACCGCACCATGATATTGGGGGTCTCTTCTGACCGCACCATGATATTGGGGGTCTCTTCTGACCGCACTATGATATTGGGGGTCTCTTCTGACCGCTCCATGATATTGGGGTCTCTTCTGACCGCACTATGATATTGGGGGTCTCTTCTGACCGCTCCATGATATTGGGGGTCTCTTCTGACCCCTCCATGATATTGGGGGTCTCTTCTGACCGCACCATGATATTGGGGGTCTCTTCTGACCGCACCATGATATTGGGGGTCTCTTCTGACCGCACTATGATATTGGGGGTCTCTTCTGACCGCTCCATGATATCGGGGGTCTCTTCTGACCGCACTATGATATCGGGGGTCTCTTCTGACCCCTCCATGATATTGGGGGTCTCTTCTGACCGCTCCATGATATTGGGGGTCTCTTCTGACCCCTCCATGATATTGGGGGTCTCTGCCCTCCATGATCCGCACTATGATATTGGGGGTCTCTTCTGACCGCTCCATGATATTGGGGGTCTCTTCTGACCCCTCCATGATATTGGGGGTCTTCTCTGACCGCACCATGATATTGGGGGTCTCTTCTGACCGCTCCATGATATTGGGGTCTCTTCTGACCGCACCATGATATTGGGGGTCTCTTCTGACCCCTCCATGATATTGGGGGTCTTCTCTGACCGCACCATGATATTGGGGGTCTCTTCTGACCGCTCCATGATATTGGGGGTCTCTTCTGACCGCACTATGATATTGGGGGTCTCTTCTGACCGCACCATGATATTGGGGGTCTCTTCTGACCGCACCATGATATTGGGGGTCTCTTCTGACCGCACCATGATATTGGGGTCTCTTCTGACCGCTCCATGATATTGGGGGTCTCTTCTGACCCCTCCATGATATTGGGGGTCTTCTCTGACCGCACCATGATATTGGGGTCTCTTCTGACCGCACCATGATATTGGGGGTCTCTTCTGACCGCACCATGATATTGGGGGTCTCTTCTGACCGCACTATGATATTGGGGGTCTCTTCTGACCGCACCATGATATTGGGGGTCTCTTCTGACCGCACCATGATATTGGGGGTCTCTTCTGACCGCTCCATGATATTGGGGTCTCTTCTGACCGCACTATGATATTGGGGGTCTCTTCTGACCGCACCATGATATTGGGGGTCTCTTCTGACCCCTCCATGATATTGGGGGTCTCTTCTAGCCGTACCATGATATTGGGGGTCTCTTCTGACCCCTCCATGATATTTGGGGTCTCTGATCCCTCCAGGACTTAGAAGTCTCTGTTCCCCCCTCTGTTACACAGAAGGGTCTTTTTTGTCCCTTCCTCAGTATATAGGGGTCCGTGATGCCCCCAGGGATATAGGGGTCTCTCCTGACCTCTCCATGACATAGGGCTCTCTGCTGTCCCCACTCCAGGATTTGGGAGGGTCTGTAGCCTCCTAGGTTATAGGAATATCTGCTGCTCCTTTAAGATATTATAGTCTTTGCTACCCCCAGCGTATGGGGGTCTCTTCTCCTCCCCTCTGTAAGAGATCCCTAAGGGTCTGTGCTGCACCCCAGGACTCTTTGCTTTCCCCTAGGATATAGAAGTCTCCGCTATCTCCTCCCTAAGATATAGGGGGGTCTTTACTGCCCCCTTCTCCGAGATATAGGGATCTCTAAACTCCCCCAGGATATAGAAGTTTCTGTTACCTCCTCATATCTCTGTAGACTATGCTGGCACCATATAAATATTGGGAAGTTGTAGAAAGTTAGACCGTCTAGATGAAAGTCTTAGGAGAAGGTAGTGGAATAATATAGAGCATATAGAATCTATCTACCAGATCATGGGGGGCCTGATGTGACTGGTAATAGAGGGGGGTGGGTTTGGTATAAGTCCGAGTCTGCTCCCCATAACTTATAATACCTCTCAGAGATAATGTCACGGTCAGAGGGGGCGTCCTGGATTCGCGTCCCATAGTTCTGGGCTCGGAGCAGTAAACATTGATGGGAGAACTAGCAGAGGAGGCGTCGATCAGTGATGCACCACTGTGGGTGGGGATACAAATGGAGTAAAATATGGAGGGGGTGGGCAGTGGCACCAAGTGGAGTTTGCCTGCTGCAATAAATGGTGACTGGCGGTGGATCATGGTGACAGGTTCACCAATCCATGTGTCGGGTAGAATAACATGAAGACCCCTATATATAATGACTGTTAGGGGGTTAGTCACTGTATTGAGTGTGAACATACAGGGTTAAAGGATTTGCAGCAGTGCGTGATGGAAACATGCTTCTTTCTGGCAGGATACTAAGAGGTTAAGTCAGTGAGCCAGAGAGGAAACCCCTTGTGCGCGCTCCCCTTGTGCGCTCTCCCCTTGTGCGCGCTCCCCTTGTGCGCGCTCTCCTTGTGCGCTCTCCCCTGTGCGCGCTCCCCCCTTGTGCGCTCTCCCCTTGTGCGCGCTCCCCTTGTGCGCGCTCCCCTTGTGCGCGCTCCCCTTGTGTGCTCTCCTCTTGCGCGTGCTCCCCTTGCGCGCTCTCCCCTTGCGCTCGCTCCCCTTGCGCTCGCTCCCCTTGCGCGCGCTCCCCTTGTGCGCTCCCCTTGTGCGCTCTCCCCTTGCGCTCGCTCCCCTTGCGCTCGCTCCCCTTGCGCTCGCTCCCCTTGCGCTCGCTCCCCTTGCGCGCGCTCCCCTTGTGCGCTCCCCTTGTGCGCTCTCCCCTTGTGCGCGCTCCCCTTGTGTGCTCTCCCCTTGTGCGCTCCCCTTGTGCGCTCTCCCCTTGTGCGCTCCCCTTGTGCGCTCCCCTTGTGCCTGCGCTCGCTCCCCTTGTGCGCTCTCCCCTTGCGCTCGCTCCCCTTGCGCTCGCCGCCCCTTGCGCGCGCTCCCCTTGTGCGCTCCCCTTGTGTGCTCTCCCCTTGTGCGCTCCCCTTGTGTGCTCTCCCCTTGTGCGCTCTCCCCTTGTGCGCTCCCCTTGTGCGCGCTCCTCTCCGCCAGGGTTCCTGTTCTCAGTGGAGAAACACAAAATAGTCTCAGAACTGGAAGAATCTTCTGATACATTGTAACAAACTGAGAGGTGACTGTATAGGTGCAATGTAACAATTCTAGCACTAGGGACGTGCTGTGACTTGTAGTCCCACAGCAGGATACTTGTGTTTTTTGTTTCATTTCTTTGCGTCCCAGAATTCCTTTGGATTACTGTGTCCAGTTCTATCAATAAAACATCCCAAATCCTTGTGAAACTACAACTCCCAGCACGGGTTGGGGGTCACTGATTTACACAAAGTGGCAGTGGGTATCTTTCTGCTAATCCGTGATTCGTGAGCAGTTCTACTATTATCACTATTGGCTTGCTGAGATTTGTAGTCCCACAACAGCCAGAGCGGTCTCCATAACTTGCATTCATTTCAATGGACAGCAGTCTTGGCCCCACTAGTCAGACTTTTATGACTGCCTCCTTCTAGTGTAGGGGCTTGGCAGTGGTTGTACCTATATGAGTATGCTGTCACTTGTAGTCCCACAACAGCCCATGACTCCTATACAAGCTGTAACCCTATGTGTGTGTGTTTTATCACACATGTCCCTGTGTTATCTTGCTTGGCGCTGTCCCATACGTTATCACTTCCTACGTGCGGTCTATCCCGTTTACCCAGAAGGAGTTAAGTGACGGGTGGGAGTTCTGGAGAAGTCTTATATTACAGGGGTGTGGACTGCCCGCCTGTGACTGACGGGTATTGTGCCCAGTCCTGTGAGAAAGGCACATAATGACCATATATTGTGTGTGGGTCGGATCAGCTCCTCCCCCCGGGGGCCCCGGCCAGGGCTTGTCAGATCTTCTTTAAGTCCAGCCAGAATTTAACCCGTTACTGGATAGCGTTTGGCTGGAAGAACATGAATAGCGCTGACAAGATGCGTGCAAAAAGCAGGAGGGGATCCTAATCTAGGAAACACTTTCTTGTAGGGTTTCCTGCTTTCCCGGGATGGGATTTGGTTTTGTTTTTGATCAGATTGCACCTTTTACAGGAATTCAGTGATATAGACTATTCCTTTTAAGAAATGATGGCGAGACTTTTTGGCCAGTGAGAAGCCCCGCGGGGCCCTGTTCACACCCTAGGGGCCACTATTACACAGTAGCCATTGCACTGAAGTGAGGCGCGTTTCCATTGCTTTAGGGCAGATTGTATATTAGAAGGTGATCTGAGATCTTCAGATGGACGGGTACAGCCAAATCCCTCCGGTAATCCAGAAAGTCTAATAATCTGGCACTCATTCTCCCCACCACCACCCCCGCTACAGCCTTTGTGCACATTTTTGGACAGGCACCTTATATCTCCATAGTACCCCTTAACCCGTTCTGTGCCAGGTTGGTTTCGGGGTTTTCGGAGCCATAAATGACGGTTTTGCTCTTTTTCCGAATTGGTTGCTATAACAGTCTTTCCGATTTTTACGGCTTATATAAGGAGCAGCGCGCCATATGTGATGTCATAGCGCTCCTTTATAACGCACATCGGACATTATCACGCGGAGGTGCCGAAATTTAGATTCTTGTGGCGCAGATGTTAATTTGTCAGGACCTTGTATTGACTGATCGTACAGTGTTTGTCTGCCACATGGTGGCGCCACCTAATGATAGGGAATATTGATCCCTATGGAAATCCGTGCCAGCTTCTTGCATTATCCGCTTTGCAGCGATTGCTGGGTCAGCAAAGTTTCTTGATTTTCCTCCAAGTATCAATCAGTTTTAAAATGGGAAACTTCTAATAATTCCAGATAAAACTTCTAGTAAACCTTCTGACAGGTCCCAAATATACGTCACCGGAGGGTGAGGATTTCCCACTCTAGGGGTGTAGGTTTTTGTGACTGTAGATGAGCAAATTGCATATAAAAGCAATTCCATGTGACCCTAGGTGAGGATAACCCTGCACCAAGGTGGCTGGGAGTTGTAGTCTGGCACTTGATGAGTTAATCCTTGCTACAGAAAAACAGCTTAACTCGTCTCAAGTGGTGTAACCCCTCTTAATAAAATGTCACCAGGCCACACCTGGCATTTGGGTCACCCACCAGCTCTGTTACTGAAAGAATGGACGGCAAAGAAGCCGTGGTGCTGGAGGAAGGACCTGAGCGCAGCGGAAGATGGGGGAGTAGTGGAGGAGGAGGACAACAAACAAATGATTCCGCTGTGGACAGAGTCCTGACCGGGCCAGCTCCTTATCTGCACAACCTGGACCGGCACTTCCAGCAGGAAGAACTAGTGATTCAGCCGCAGATTCACTCAAGACTTTTAGGGTTTGTGATGGAAATTTTGAAGGCAGAAAAGTCTTTATAAAATGAGACCGGAGAGGCAGATTTTTCACTACATCACCACTAAGAAAGTTGGGTACAAGTATAGATTTTGCCAATAAGAATATGCCAATAAGTCCTCCTTGATGGAGAATGGAGAAATTGCTGTAGCGCCACCTATAGATTAATGCCTGGTTATCCAGAACCCTAGTGCCATGATCCGGGATTAAAGCCAATGAAAAGAGACTGCGAGCTTCATCTCACGAATATTTGCGAGGTTTCTCCAGCAGTATGGTTTCAGTCTGAACAGGACCTGCATTTATACTATAAGGTCTCTTCAGACCCCAGAGTATGATAAGTGGGGGCTTAGGGGAGATGAGTACGCCTTATATAGTGGTTTGTGGCTGTCAAAACCGAAAAATTTGGGGTTTGTTCAAACCTGAATTTTTTGTAAAAATTTGTTGAATTTTGGGGTATTGCCCCTCATCAGTGCAAAGCAGGGTACTAGAAGGGGTACACCAGCTCTTTAAGGAGATTGCCTTTTCAGGCCACTTTTCAGCTTAATGACCCTACATTCATCCTTATGGAGCAGATTTTCTGGCTTGGCCTTAATCTCGGATCATGGCACTAGGTTTCTGAAAAAGCAAGCATTGATCTATAGGAAACTACCTTCCAAAAGGTGGCACTAGAGCATGTTTTCAATTATGAATGACCTATTTGCATTTTCTCTTCCCGAAACCCTTAGCAGGTCATGTATGGTCTATAAGCCCCTGAGAAGGCAATTTCCTGACGTAGACCGGGTATCCTTTCTCTTGTCACACAGCTCTTCCAATGTATGTTTGGCAAATCTACCTCACTGTAGATCTAGACAGGAAGTGATGCAAGCAAGGACATTGATTTTTGGGGTGAAATCACTCCCAGACCCTGACATCTGATTGGGAAGGTATGGATATTACTAATGGTAGATGGGGCCATGTTACAGATTCGGCATTGGGGGCCCAAGAGCGCCTCTGTGACCAACCATAAAGCAGCCAGCGATGTCCCATTATATATGAGCTGTTCTTCCATTCAGGAGTCTGGGAAAGCTGAGTCAAAGTTGACAGATGCCTAAGCTGGATCTCAATCACAAGGATGTCTGTAAGCCTCATTCAGATGCATCGTACAGCCGCAGAAATTTCTGCAACAAATCTACAGCATGTGAATATACAGATATATATATATATATATATATATATATATATATATATATATATATATATTCTTATGTTCCCAGCAACGTCAGGCATCTCTATCTCTGGGAACGTGACTTGTAAGAAGTTACGGGAACTGTTATATACATGGTGAAGTACAGTCATATGAAAAAGTTTGGGCACCCCTATTAATCTTAATCATTTTTAGATCTAAATATTTGGGTGTTTGCAACAGCCATTTCAATTTGATATATCTAATAACTGATGGACACAGTAATATTTCAGGACTGAAATGAGGTTTATTGTACTAACAGAAAATGTGCAATATGCATTAAACCAAAATTTGACAGGTGCAAAAATTTGGGTACCCTTATCATTTTATTGATTTGAATACTCCTAACTACTTTTTACTGACTTACTGAAGCACAAAATTGGTTTTGTAACCTCACTGAGCTTTGAACTTCATAGCCAGGTGTATCCAATCATGAGAAAAGGTATTTAAGGTGGCCAATTGCAAGTTGTTCTCCTATTTGAATCTCCTCTGAAGAGTGGCATCATGGGCTCCTCAAAACAACTCTCAAATGATCTGAAAACAAAGATTGTTCAACATAGTTGTTCAGGGGAAGGATACAAAAAGTTGTCTCAGAGATTTAACCTGTCAGTTTCCACTGTGAGGAACATAGTAAGGAAATGGAAGACCACAGGGACAGTTCTTGTTAAGCCCAGAAGTGGCAGGCCAAGAAAAATATCAGAAAGGCAGAGAAGAAGAATGGTGAGAACAGTCAAGGACAATCCACAGACCACCTCCAAAGAGCTGCAGCATCATCTTGCTGCAGATGGTGTCACTGTGCATCGGTCAACAATACAGCACACTTTGCACAAGGAGAAGCTGTATGGGAGAGTGATGCGAAAGAAGCCGTTTCTGAAAGCACGCCACAAACAGAGTCGCCTGAGGTATGCAAAAGCACATTTGGACAAGCCAGCTTCATTTTGGAAGAAGGTCCTGTGGACTGATGAAACAAAGATTGAGTTGTTTGGTCATACAAAAAGGCGTTATGCATGGCGTCAAAAAACACAGCATTCCAAGAAAAACACTTGCTACCCACTGTAAAATTTGGTGGAGGTTCCATCATGCTTTGGGGCTGTGTGGCCAATGCCGGCACCGGGAATCTTGTTAAAGTTGAGGGTCGCATGGATTCAACTCAGTATCAGCAGATTCTTGAGAATAATGTACAAGAATCAGTGACGAATTTGAAGTTACGCCGGGGATGGATATTTCAGCAAGACAATGATCCAAATCTACTCAGGCATTCATGCAGAGGAACAATTACAATGTTCTGGAATGGCCATCCCAGTCCCCAGACCTGAATATCATTGAACATCTGTGGGATAATTTGAAGCGGGCTGTCCATGCTCGGCGACCATCAAACTTAACTGAACTGGAATTGTTTTGTAAAGAGGAATGGTCAAAAATACCTTCATCCAGGATCCAGGAACTGATTAAAAGCTACAGGAAGCGACTAGAGGCTGTTATTTTTGCAAAAGGAGGATCTACTAAATATTAATGTCACTTTTCTGTTGAGGTGCCCATACTTTTGCACTGGTCAAATTTTGGTTTAATGCATATTGCACATTTTTTGTTAGTACAAAAAACCCCATTTCAACCCCGAAATATTACTGTGCCCCCCAGTTTTTAAATAAAATAAAATTAAAGGGGTTTTTTAAAAACAAAAAAATTTAAAAAAAAAAAATATTTAATTTTTTTGGGGTTCCCCAAATTTTTTTTAAATTACTGTATGTACAGTACATGCTATTCCTTACAGTGGCGGACCACTAAGGCCTGGACCCAGACACCGACGTATGCGTATGGGGACATTCCCAAATTACAACTGACTCATTACTGCACTAAGGTCAGCTTCGTGTCCGCAGCGCGTTTTTTACTGCAAACTGGGCATAGGATTCGCTAGAATCCCATCCACTTTGCTTTGACTGTATAAAGTCGCGATTTTTTTCTGCGGTGTTTCCACTGTAGGTGAATCGTGACAATTACGCCATGTGGGGCCCCGGCCTAAAGTGGTTCTCTGAGACCCATCAGATCAGTGGGGATTTGACACCAATCAGCTGATTTGGCTGCTGGAAGCAATATACAAGAGATTTAAGACTGTAAGAGCTGCAGCTCCCTGGCTCCAC
This sequence comes from Leptodactylus fallax, assembly GCA_947044405.1. NCBI lineage: Eukaryota > Metazoa > Chordata > Amphibia > Anura > Leptodactylidae > Leptodactylus > Leptodactylus fallax. The sequence continues at coordinate 675,339 of CAMRHE010000587.1, forward strand.
CACTATAATATACATCTCCATACACTGTAGCAGTGCCGGGGACTGCAACTCTGTGCCTATTTACTTCAATAGGAGAAGAGCTGCTTCTGACTGTATACCTTGTATATTGCGTCCAACGGCTGAACCAATGATTGGTCTTTGTGTTGAACCCCACATATCTGATACTTACCCTATTACCCATGGGTCTTGGACAACTGGTTTAAGTTAAAAGTCCCATTTATCATTGTGGGTACCTCTCCAACAAGCTGTTTCAGATAAGTCTTGCCTCCCATATTCCTGGTGGGATTGTGTTTAACATTCTGGGCAGCAAGTAATGCTGTGAGTGAGTAACAGAATAGCAGAGAAGACAGAGTAATGACAGCGCTGCCTTCACATATTGTAACAGAGGCCTGCAGAGAGCTGTAAATGGAGAGCGTGTCTGCGAGGGGAGAGGAATCGGGAAACCTGAAGCTTTTATTACATAAATAATCCCAGCTACAGAAAACCCTGGCGGCAACAAAGGTTCTGTATAATGAAAATAAACATTACATTTAATCTACTGTGGCATCACCCGAGGAGCCTTCAGACATATAAAGGAACTTTCTGGGACTTTGCATAAGCTTGGAAAACCCCTCTAAATAAAACCACCTGTGGACATGTCTTGTGACGTGATCTTTGCAAACACCTATGTGCAGGATGTTTCCCAGTCAGACTATGCTGCAGTTTACCCAATTGAGCCCTTGTAAAATATGGGAGCTCAAAACCTCATAATCCTTAAAAATAATTTCATATAGTCTGACTACAATAGTGCATGGATGGCCTGCCCGGAGAAACCAGAGCTCTGCATTTCCTCTGTCCGTCCACTAGGGCACTGAGATTCCTCTGCAGCAGGACCTGGGGAGAGCAAAGCTCCAGATAATTACAGTTATTGATTGTCTGCGATGTTGGTAAATGCCTGTGTTTTATCAGAAGTGATTCAGCTTCTGCTCGGTGTTTTATAGCAGACCGTTCCGCTGCTGCTTTGTGTTGTCGGAACGCTGCTCGCTGCTGGGAAATGTTAATACGGCTGCTAACTTCTGGACAATGTCTGATGGGTGAGAAGGTATTACAGGGCTTATGTATCATCACACTGTGTACAGAAACGGGAAATTTACTAAATTAAAATATGGGCGTGGCTGTCACAGCATACGTGTCATCTGTGGTGTCATCTCCTATAAAGGTGACCTGTACAATACTAGTATAATAGATCCCAGCAATGGTTAATACTAGTATAATAGATCCCAGCAATGGTTAATACTAGTATAATAGATCCCAGTAATGGTGATGCGGGATCTGCACAATACTCGTTGATCGATTGATCTGATATTGATTCCATATATTGGGAAGTCCCAGTGCAAAATTCCAAATGGGACCCCACCCTGGTGCTGGTTCACACACCCACCTATAAAGATCTAAGCAAATGTCTGTCCTCACTACTACTGCTATCATACTTATCTACAAGACTAGCTGGCCAACTAATGTGTATGGAGGGATCTCAACTGTAACCTAATGACAGATGTTGCGGAGGGGTGGATTGGGTATGTTGGATTTGACCATGCCCTATCCATTTTATCCTTTTGTTTTCACTGGAGATAAGGTGTCTGGCAGCGACCTATTCCTCTTTGCCCATGAGTGCTTGGCCAAGCCAAGTGTGTATGGGGCTGGTAGCTAAACAAGTGTATGGCCTCCTTAAGCAGAATCCCCCTTCTGCATAGTCCCCATAGCTATTTGGCTGGTATCTACATTATATTTAGCACCCCTTCTCTAAATAAGGAGCTGCTAGCGTTAAACTGATCACTGCGGATTCATCAGCTGAACCCCTCATTGATCCGCTGTTGTAGGTGGGCGCACATTTGTGGTATTGCACAGCACTCATTCAATAGATTGGGTGACCATATAAAACATAGTTCAGCAGTCCCTTAGTTGTTCCTCACTATAGTTGATGGGGAAGGGGGACCCTCCTGTCAGTCGTTGCTGGTGACATATGCTGAGCTAGGGTCCGGCATGGTGGCTCAGTACTTACCTTACAGGGCAACATCTGCATGGAGATTTTATGTTCTCCCAGTATTTAGGTGGGCTTCCCCCACACTCCAAATACACACTGATGGGTTAATGTGCCGGCTGTGAATTTGGCCCCAGTATGTGTCTCTGAGAATCAGATTGAGAGCCCTTTAAGAACCAGGGACCGACGTGATAACAATTTCTGTACATCACTGTGGAATATGTTGGCGCTGTATGAGCAACCTGAATAAATACGTCCCTGTTCATAATGATGTGTACTCGCAGCTTCACATAATTATAAGAGCGCCCGTCTGTGCGGTCATTTTTTCATCTCTTCCATTCCCTGGCAACCGGTATAATCATATAGAAGTCTTGGCATGGAGCGGCCCTGGATGTAACACAAGCCCAGAGCAAAATGAATTGGATGATGATTAATGAAATGTTTTTTTGCTACAATTCTGCAGAATAGACTGAAAACTGATATAAAATTTCCTCCGACCCTTCCTTGTAATTATGGAGCTAGTCCAGAGCCCCATAGATGGCAGGCACAGATGTAGCATGTCTTATAGAGGATTTCTAATTCTATGTAAGCTTGTATCATAGGATTTCAGCCAGTAGGTATAGACAAGGCCTTGAAAAAAGTGAGATATTTAAGGTCTACTCGGAAGACAGTGAGGTGACATATAAGATCTAGAAAGACAGTGAGGTGACATATAAGATCTACTAGAAAGACAGTGAGGTGACATATAAGATCTACTAGAAGGACAGTGAGGTGACCTATAAGATCTACTAGAAGGACAGTGAGGTGACCTATAAGGTCTACTAGAAGGACAGTGAGGTGACCTATAAGATCTACTAGAAAGACAGTGAGGTGACCTATAAGATCTACTAGAAAGACAGTGAGGTGACCTATAAGATCTACTAGAAAGACAGTGAGGTGACATAGATCTACTAGAAAGGCAGGTGACCATAAGGTCTACTAGAAAGACAGGTGACCTATAAGATCTACTAGAAAGACAGTGAGGTGACCTATAAGGTCTACTAGAAGGACAGTGAGGTGACCTATAAGATCTACTAGAAGGACAGTGAGGTGACATATAAGATCTACTAGAAGGACAGTGAGGTGACCTATAAGATCTACTAGAAAGACAGTGAGGTGACAAGATCTACTAGAAAGGCAGGTGACCTATAAGGTCTCTAGAAAGACAGGTGACCTATAAGATCTACTAGAAAGACAGTGAGGTGACCTATAAGGTCTACTAGAAGGACAGTGAGGTGACCTATAAGGTCTACTAGAAAGACAGTGAGGTGACCTATAAGATCTACTAGAAAGACAGTGAGGTGACCTATAAGATCTACTAGAAAGACAGTGAGGTGACCTATAAGATCTACTAGAAAGACAGTGAGGTTACCTATAAGATCTACTAGAAGGACAGTGAGGTTACATATAAGGTCTACTAGAAAGACAGTGAGGTGACCATAAGATCTACTAGAAAGACAGTGAGGTGACATAAGATCTACTAGAAAGACAGTGAGGTGACATAAGATCTACTAGAAAGACAGTGAGGTGACCTATAAGGTCTACTAGAAGGACAGTGAGGTTACATATAAGATCTACTAGAAGGACAGTGAGGTTACATATAAGATCTACTAGAAGGACAGTGAGGTTACATATAAGATCTACTAGAAGGACAGTGAGGTGACATAAGATCTACTAGAAAGACAGGTGACCTATAAAATCTACTAGAAAGACAGTGAGGTGACCTATAAGGTCTACTAGAAGGACAGTGAGATGATATATAAGATCTATTAGAAAGTTGTAGCCCCTTTTTTATACAATGATTAAACTTTATTGATAAGAAAGCAGCAGACCAGTGATAGATTAAAGGGGTTTCTGGGACATGATGACCTATCCTAATTTTTTTCTGTGGGGGTCATCAATTAAAAATCTGCCAATTTTTAATTGATGACTTATCCTAAGGGCAGTTCATCAGTTATTTAGCCTGAAAAAAACCCTTTAATTAGACCACATGCCCTTGGTCATTCCCAACCATCACCCTACCCCTACCTCTTTGGGCCATTGGGTGCTACCAGTTTTCTTGTCACAGGGCTGTGTCCTACATACTGACAGTTTCCAATTACTGCTGACAATCAGTCTTTCCTCATCTCCATCCTGCCCTGACCTCCATGACGACTTCTCCTGAGGACTTCAGAATTTGCTGCCAAGACATTTTTGTCCTATTGCTTAAGCAGTAATCCTGCATCCCAGGAATAAATGCAGACATGTCCTAGATCAGACCCATGTGAACAAATACAGACTCCTTATCATATCCCCTAAATAAGTTCAGACCCCTAAACAGGACTCTGCCCAGACCCCTTAAATAAATACAAACCAGGCCCTCCAAACTTAAACCCTCTAATAAAATTCAGAGCCCATGTAGTGACCCAGCAGCAGCTCTCCCTCCTTATCTACCTCCTTGCCGCTCTCCTAGCTTCAGGACATAAATACAGTCCTGTGACTTTGTGCAGGCTCTTCGGTGCAGCAGTTTTGTCACGTTGCTGCAATTCTTGACCTGGTCGGAGCTGACGTTAATAGGGTCATGTGAAATAAAAAGTTTTTCTTTTTCTCAAAAACATTGCCGCCCGTGCCCATTGGCTGTGCAGTTTCTAGATCTCTGACAACCCCTTCTTTTTATCTCCAGTGACAACCTCACATAGGAATACCTGGGATTATACTTGAAAGCTGTTTTAAATGTGGAACTGAAACCCCCCCCCCCCCCCAAAAAAAAAAAAAAATCCTCCTCCAATTATCAGATGACTTCTCCGCATTTACAGTAATGTACGGTAAGCTCATGTGACGTGAATTTACAGTCACTAGACAATACGACGGTTTCTTCATCTTCTAGGACTAGAAAGCCTGAAAATCAGGTAGTAAAGTCGCCGGAGCAGCTGCTACGACCAGTCAGTGCAATGGGAAATGAAGGCGTTCATTAGTGTAATTACTACATGTATGTATATAAATATAGATACATCTCCATACATATTTATATATACACATCTACAGCCCCCTCTTCAATGTTCGTACCGCCCTCTTAGATTAGTCGTGATCCCACCGCCCCTTTAACATTGAACCAGTCACTATACATAGAGTTTCAGACGCACTTGGATATTATGTATCACCTCAGATCACATGGTGGTTCCGCTCTTACTATCCCCACAAGGTTTTTCTCACACTTTCTTCTGACTTCTCGCTTATATACGTGCCTATGTATGGTATATATGGCAGCTTTTGTCGTGCACAAGGAGATACATGTGACATTCTGTACTTGGAAAAAGCTGAGTGACAACCTCTGTAGTAAGAAGTCAAAAGTAAAAAGTCAAACGCTTTTCCAAGAAACACATATGATTAAAAAAAGGGCTGGATTTACTTAAAGGGGTTGTCCAGGGAGTCCTATTTTACTTACTTCCTCCAGGTTTTTTTATGCTGTACTTGGGGGATTCCGGGCTGGTCCCGGCCTCGAGTCACGTGATCGGAGCCAGTACCCAGTCCCAGGTCATTTCACCTCCCATTTGCACAGGTAGTTCCCTGTGCTACGGATAGGGGGGAGGATGGGGCGGCAGACTATAGTAAAGCCCCACAGGCAACTATCTATAAAAACATAATAGAAGAGGGGCTGCGGAGAGAGATGGGCGCCGGATCCAGTTCAGAATTCCCAAATACAGTGTAAAGAACACTGGAAGAAGGGAGTATAATGAGATAAGTTATGATGTTATCCCCTTTCAGTAGGATTGGGGATAACTTCATGATTGGTGGGGGTCTGACCGCGGGAACCTACAAGAATCTCAAGAACAGGACTCTGGTTCCCGCATCCGGATTGAGCACCACGCCGAGTATGCTCCCTGCTGCTTCATTTGTTCTCCATGGGGGTATCATTAGGGGGAAAGAATCGAAGCCCCATTCTTGGGGCCAACGGTTGGACCACCATCAATAATGAAGTTGTGCCCCATTCTTTCAATAACGTAATAGCCTTTTAAAGGGATTTTAAACTGCAGCACCACACTTGTGCACAGGTAGTGTCTGGTATTGCGGTTCAGCCTCACTGAAGTGAATAGACCTGAGTTACCATACCACTCGCAACCTGTAGACAGACATGGCATTGTTTTTAGGAGAAAGCAGCCCTGTCTTTTTCTTATCCCGAAGAAAACCTTTAAGGCCCCACGTAGCGCGCTGCAGAAAAAAAGCTCTGCAGAAAAAACCATGGCAGCAAAACATCGCTTTTCACAGAAACCTCTGCGGACTTTCTGCTTCTGTTATACCTATAGGGAAACCCCCGGGGTTTGACATGCTGCGATTTCCAAAAACCGCGACTGTTTTGAAAATTGCAACATATCCGCTGTACGTATTTTTTCGCCATGTGTGGATGGGATTCACTAGTGACTGTAAATTGCCGCGTTTTTTTTTCTGTGGCGTTTATGCCGCAGCCTGAAAGGGGTTTCTGGTTTAGATTTCCTTGTGAGTTAATAGAGGGGTCTCCCATACAGGATCTTCATATATTAGCTCCTGAGCTTAGACAGCGTCTTTTCCTCTGGAGGACTCGGCATGTCGGTGAATTATATGGAAAGTCCATTAATATCAGTGTAATTCTCAGATTGCCCTATGGAGGTGCTGTAGGAGAATTGAACGCTTGTCACCATAGATAGTCATTGATCACTGGGGCTCCCAGCTGTAGGATGCTATGTGATCAGCTCATTGTAGAAGAATCTAAAAGGGATTGTCGAAGGTAGCGCGCCCCTTTAAGTCCCTGAAAGGACAGAGAACCTCAAAGACTTGCATGTGTAGAGGGTTTTCCTAGAAATAACACATATCCCCTAAGCACAGGGTAGGGAAACATTGTCTGAGACCCCTAGTGATCATAAGAAACAGAGGTCCTCTGGATAGGGTATGGCTGCTAGCGGGAAAACCCCTTTAATAGGTATCAGTATGTCCTCCCCTCCCCCTCCCAAATTCTTGTGATTTCATTCTGTAGTCGCCCTTTACATTGACTGAACCTGCGTGTCTCCTAGCACACATATTAACATTCTTAGAAAGTTTGTGACACCCAGCAGTCACCCCGGATGCGGCTGGGAGGAGAGATTACATCTCAGGTGATGGATAATCCCGGCCTCTCCCTCGCTGCTGACAATGTGTGCTACAAATAGGACTTTGTCCCGGTCATCTTGAGTTATCTTTGTCCCCATTTTCTAAATGTTCAGCACGTTCCGCAGCCTCCATATCACCCTCATTGTACACAGACCTGTTATTGTCTCAGCCCTGGGAATTACCTGACTGCTGCAGGTCCGGCTTGTGAAACCCGGTCATCAGCTGATGTCTGCAGGTTACAGCATAAATCTGCTGTTATATAGCACCATACACATTCATGGCCGGTAGTAAGGGGACCCCCTTCTGTGACGCCCATATACCTTAGTAGGGCACATGCTCATGGACGCTCTGACATCAGATAGCATGGTTGCAAAAGTTCAAGGTTAGAGGATATAGATAAGTGGAAGAAGGAGAGGTCAATCTTAAGGCTGAGGCCCCACCTTTTGGAAATGCAGCTTTTTTTGTGCCACATTTTGCTGCATTTTTTTGAGCCAAAGCCAACATTGGTTACAAAAGGAATAGAAATCTATAGGAAGTTCTTCTACTTCTCCCTTCTGCTCAATCCACTCCTGACTTTGGCTCAAAAAACCGCAGCAAAATCTGCAGCAAAAAAAGTTGCGTTTCCACCACCTGGGGCCTCAACCTCTGGTTTTGTAAATCGGAGCATGTCAGTTATACCGATGGAAACACCGGCGGTTTCCCTATAGATATAATGGAAGCAGAAAGTCCACAGAGGAAAACTCTGCGGACTTTTAGTGAAAAGCACTGCAGGAAAAAACGTGATGCGTTGCTGTTGCGGTCTTTTCCAGCTTTTGGCTGGCGCTCGCTACGTGGGGCCTTAGCCTAAAAGGGTTTTTTTATACTAATAACTTACCCACAGGACAGGCCATCAGTATCCAATTATTGGGGGTCCGATGCCTGGACCCTGCACTGATCAGATGATCGGGCAACAGAAGTTAGTGCTGCGGATGGGGCCAGAAGCAGCTCCCCTCTTATTCACGTAATTGGTGCAGTACCCCGGCTCTAGTCACATGACTGTGTCCATTTTTTGATGGGTGAATCGATATATTAAAAAAATTGACGAATTTTATTTGGTCTTTTTTTTTTTTTTTTTTTTTTGTGACCCAACTGACTGATTCACGACGTAACTCGGCATCAATTTGTTTCTGCGTCTGTGAAAAATGGAGTAAGTGATTTCTATTGGGTTTGGGTGTCTGTCAAAATGGACAGATATAGAAAACTTCCATTTTTGTACCTGACCATATTTTCTGTCCATCAAAAAAATGTCACCGTCGCGTGGATAAGATCCACGTCCTCATGACAGACAGCGCCCCACCTTCCTCATTTGTACATGGTGTCTATGAAAAGCAGTTAAAAATTTTTCATTTTCTGTATTTTTGTGTCTCTGGGTCCATGAAAAACTGCCTGAGGCACCAGGGCTCGTGTGAACGCTACCGCTAGTGCATTGGCAGCTCGACACCTGTGCCTGTGAGTAGAGACGTCAAGAAGAATCTGAAGGAACTAAACCTTCAAAGTAACTATCATCTGACTTTTCTAATAAACCCGCCCATCAGAAATCCTGTCAAGAGTCAAAACCCGGGGTCAATGAACTGATGTATGTGAACAGGGACCTTACCAGATTCCTGACATGTCTCGACCTGTTCTCTCCTTTCTATTTATCTTGAAGTTTCTTATTTACAAATAGAGAAAAAGAGGAAAGAAAATCAAAAACCCAAAGAATAACATCATGTGATACAATGTTTCATAAGTCTCTCCCTATACAGGGACTTGCTACATTGTAGCACTTGGAGAATACAGTAGGTAGCATGACATTGTATTTACAGTGCGGCCCAGGGAGCGTCTAGTCATGGCAGGCAGGATCCTGAGCCCTGGGGATGATGGCAGAGATGTTTCCTTTCTGCGCTCGCTGGGAACTTTCAGACGCTCCCTATTCGTATTGCACAGAATTACACCAGCCCAGTCTGTAGACATCATGTGATCCTGTCCTCCAACAGCATCCTGAGCGAGGATCGGCCTCTGTGGGCTCACTTCTGGGAAGTGGGGCATTCACTGCTTACAAATCAGTAGTAATGACGTAGAGAGGAGTAAGTTAGAGCCTCGCACCTCCTGAGCCACAGCCTGCACCCTTTAAGGCCCATTTACAGATAGCCAGCCAGATGTGAACATTTATGTGTGAGCGCACCACACCTGTCCATCAAAGTGAATGGGTCTAGGCTGTGATACCACTTACAACCTGGGGACAGTCATGGCGCTATTTCCTAGAAGAAGCTGCCATTCTTTTTCTAATCCTGAACAACCCCCTTAAATCAGGGATGTCCATCTAGCACTGCTGGTATCTGTGTAACAAATCGAGCTGAGCATAATTATACCATGATACTTTCTTCCTAGAACAGTGCCACTCCTCTCCACTGGTGGTGTCTGGTACTGCAGCTGTGTTCTATTTACTTCAAAGGAGCAGAGGTGCACACAAGATACAACCTATGGATTGGTGTGGTGCTGGCAACCTGTCTTACCCTCCGAACTGATTTACATGGTCCTTTCCCTTATTGAAGCCCCCCCTTTGTATGTTTGTATCCCTTTTGTGATCATCTTGTCTTACATGTGTAGGGAACTGCCATTTCTACTAGTATATAATGTATCTGGCTTCTTTGCCCCTGCAGTTTGGCTTCAGAGACCCCAGGCATTTAGTGCAAGTTTTGTTTTGTAAATACAGTGAGTCAGACACATGTGAGGCAGAGCTGCTGGGGGGAGAGATGTGAGCAGAGCTGCTGAGACAGACATGTTATGTCTGGGGGAGTCTAAGAGCCACTTGTTCCTCTTTACTTCACAGTATATAGTTAGGTATGTGTTACCCCCTATATACTCACAGGACCTAGCTAGTAACCGTAGTTAGGGATCCATATATATATGTAGTTCAGGGCAGTGATAGGTTAGGCTTCCGAAGGCCAACTAGCTAGTTAGAGGCCCGGTGGCACTAGTAGTTTAGCTGGCAGGTTAAGGACTCAGTGTTAGGGTAGTCAGGCCTGCATCTACTGCCGTCACCGTCGCCCTGTTTGCTGCCTGTGAAGAATCTCACCATCATCATCATCATCTCCTGATCGGCTGTCTGTCATCTCCTGGAAGAATCCGAGGATCCACAGTCATCCACAGGGGCCCCTGCATCTCTTCTGTTGCCTGGAGGTATTGTGCACTGGACTCTTGCTATATATCTATATATATACCCGGGTATATAACCTAAGACGGTTGAGGACTTGCTGGTTGTTGTAGTATTGCTGTGTTCTGAGTATATTTTATGTATGTATTATTACCCTGTTGATTCTTATAAAGCTACTGTTATAACCTTATGTGGTATCTGTATGTATTCTTCAGACTGTGAGATTAGTACAGTGATCCTTGTTAAGGCTACTAACTGTACTTCATGGGTAAGTCCCAGGAGGAGACCCCCCCTGTAATACAGAGGCTCTATCCTGGGTGGAGGCACTGATATATTTCATATATGTTCCCACTCTTCCCTTTCAGCGAAGGCTTCTGGTCCCATTATACACACAGGTCAGCGCCAGAGTCTGTTGCGGGAGGGATAATACTCCCCCCCCCCCCCAAATAGGGCTACATTTGGAGGCACTGCTGAGATTCGAACTCAGGATCTCCTGTTTCACTCTTCAACAGGTCGAGGAGGGCTCGAGCAATTTTTGAATATCCTTCCACAAATCGTCGATAGAATCCACAAAACCCCAAGAAAGATTGCAACTCCGTAATATTTTGCGGTCGGGGCCAATTCACCACAGCTTCAATCTTACCAGGATCGGTAGCAACTCCTTCAGCAGAAACAATATGACCTACATAAGTGACCGAAGATCTACAAAATTTGCATTTGTCAGCCGACAACTTCAGCCCCTCTTCTTTTAAGCGATGGAGTACTCTCATGAGTCGTTCTTCATGTTCTTCCAGCGTCTTTCCAAACACAATAATGTCATCAAGATATACAAGGCATTCCCGGGGCACTAAATCACCTAACACTCTTTCCATCAACCTTTGGAACGTTGCTGGCGCACCTTTTGTACCTTGCGGCATACGAGTGAACTGAAAGAAACCCAAGGGGCATATGAAGGCTGTCTTTTCCTGATCCTCAGGTGCCATTGGGACTTGATAGTATCCCGATCTTAGGTCCAGCACTGTGAACCAACAGTTTCCATTCAGAGCTTCCAGAGCTTCTTCAATTCTCGGCAGTGTATACTGATCAGGTAATGTTCTCCGGTTCAGAGTTCTGTAATCCACACATAGGCGAATTGCTCCAGATTTTTTTTCTTACCACCACAATAGGTGAGGCATAGGGGCTCTTACTGTCCACAATGATCCCCTGACCTTTCATTTGCTGTAGAGTCTGTCTTAACTCATCAACATCCTTTGGAGCAACTCTCCGTGGTCGCTCCCGGAAGGGAGTAGAATCGGTCAATCGGAAAGTGTGTTGAGCACTTTTAGCACAACCTACATCCATATCATCCATGGAGAACACTTCCGATAATTCAGACAACTTCTGTGTCAGACGCTGATTCCAGGCCTCTGGTAAATGTGGATCACTCAAGTCAAGATTGAGATTAGGGATTGCATCTCGGATTTGAATCCTGCACACTTCAGCGTATGGATTTACTCCAAGCACAGGGTAGCAGTGGGCCACATTCTGGTATGGTCCAATTACAATCGGATGCGGTGAACAGTTCCTCACTGTCACACAGGTAGATAACTCCACTTTATTTCTCCAGTCCTTTCTCTCTGGGATCACCATCCAGCCATTCTGGTTAATCATTTCTTCAGGGGTTTCCATAAGGACATAACTCCCCCCTTCAAGCAAATCGGGAGCAATGCTGGAGGCTACTCTCAGAATTCTCTCCCCGCCGGCAGGAACTTCCACGGTTCTCTCACCGATATGATATACCATTCCATGTCGATAGCCAGTAGACAGGGCATCACAGAGTTCTCTAAGATCAGAAGATATATTCACCGGCTGAGCTGCAGGGTTCCAATCTCTTCCAAGAAACTTCTGAAAAGCATAATGCACTGCGGGACAATTAGTGCCAAGTATCACAGGAGCTGCACAAGAATCCCCTGTATCAGGACAGACAACCCTAGTTTAGGGCCTGGACATGCTAGTTTACCTCAGAGAGAGGTACAGAGAGGAGAGAGAATTAGACACCCTCCACCTATGCTGACATATGATAGTTTGGGGGACCCCAGATTTACTACTCAGCCTCATTTATACCATGCTTGGGTGGGTGCAGTGTCCACTTTGGTCAATATGTTACCAATTTTCGCTCCTGCTGGCATGTATACCTATTAACCTGTTGTGACTCTGTAAATGCAAAAGCAACCATATTGATATTGTCATTGGTAATGTTGACTGTATACTATGACTTTGTATGTCTTTGACGTGACGTAAAGATTTCACCAGAGGGAGAGTGTAGGGAACTGCCATTTCTACTAGTATATAATGTATCTGGCTTCTTTGCCCCTGCAGTTTGGCTTCAGAGACCCCAGGCATTTAGTGCAAGTTTTGTTTTGTAAATACAGTGAGTCAGACACATGTGAGGCAGAGCTGCTGGGGGGAGAGATGTGAGCAGAGCTGCTGAGACAGACATGTTATGTCTGGGGGAGTCTAAGAGCCACTTGTTCCTCTTTACTTCACAGTATATAGTTAGGTATGTGTTACCCCCTATATACTCACAGGACCTAGCTAGTAACCGTAGTTAGGGATCCATATATATATATATAGTTCAGGGCAGTGATAGGTTAGGCTTCCGAAGGCCAATTAGCTAGTTAGAGGCCCGGTGGCATTAGTAGTTTAGCTGGCAGGTTAAGGACTCAGTGTTAGGGTAGTCAGGCCTGCATCTACTGCCGTCACCGTCGCCCTGTTTGCTGCCTGTGAAGAATCTCACCATCATCATCATCATCATCTCCTGATCGGCTGTCTGTCATCTCCTGGAAGAATCCGAGGATCCACAGTCATCCACAGGGGCCCCTGCATCTCTTCTGTTGCCTGGAGGTATTGTGCACCGGACTCTTGCTATATATTTATATATATATACCCGGGTATATAACCTAAGACGGTTGAGGACTTGCTGGTTGTTGTAGTATTGCTGTGTTCTGAGTATATTTTATGTATGTATTATTACCCTGTTGATACTTATAAAGCTACTGTTATAACCTTATGTGGTATCTGTATGTATTCTTCAGACTGTGAGATTAGTACAGTGATCCTTGTTAAGGCTACTAACTGTACCTCATGGGTAAGTCCCAGGAAGAGATCCTCCCTGTAATACAGAGGCTCTATCCTGGGTGGAGGCACTGATATATTTCATATATGTTCCCACTCTTCCCTTCAGCGAAGGCTTCAGGTCCCATTATACACACAGGTCAGCGCCAGAGTCTGTTGCGGGAGGGATAATACTCATACCCCCCCCCCCAAATAGGGCTACACATGTTTCTGCCATGATGGGATTTATCTCTTCCTGCACTGATTTTCTACTGAGCCTGTAAACAGGAGTAAGGGTGGGTTCACATTTGCACCGGCACTCCGTCCACCGCGGATCCAACCTAAATGTCAGAAAACTGGATAGGGAAAGGTATGCGACGCTTTGCTTAAAAACCCTTTTGCTTACACCCAGTTTTTTTTTTTTTGTCAGACACAAAGTCCTGCATGTCCGACTTTGTTTCTGACGAAAAAAACCGGCTTCGCGGCGCAGAGGGTGTAAGCGCACACCCATGCATTGCTTTAAAAACCCATAGAAGTGAATGGGTTTTTAAGCAAAGTATCGCAAACCTTTCCCTATCCAGTTTTCTGAGATTTAGGTCAGATTCGCGGCGGACGGAGTGCTGGTGCAAGTGTGAACCCGCCCTAAATCTGCATGAGCAGAGCCGCAGTGTAAAAAATGGGGAGCAAAAGGCCTCCTCCCTGAAGAGATGGGAGGTAGATTTTCCTAATATTGACATTCACCTTTATGGGTTTTTTTCTACTCTATGATCCTTTAAGTGCCATCAGCAAGATCTTATCAAATGGTTTCTTTCTACTGACTTGTAATTGCCTCCTTCCCCCATAAATGTTCATACCAAGAGGGACACAGATAGGAGATAGAGCCAAGCTCTGGAGTTTCGGATCTCCTGGAGCAACTTGCAAAGAAAGATTAACCAATAACAAAAAGACCTTCAGCCACCTGATTGGTGCAAGGGAAGTCTCCTAATCACACAGGGTAGGTTTTGGTACCACTTTGTAGACTTTGGAACCACTTTGTGGACTCCATTGTCTGGTCACTGGGAGCCAAGATGCAGCCGAACTCTTCTCTGAAGTAGGGTCCCCCTCCGGCCTCCAGTGTCCGGCCTTCAGTGTCCGGCCTCCTCCCAGTTGGCTTTCTTGGTCTACTTAGGGCACCTTCCTCTCTGATGGACTGTGTGAAGGGCACCCACTGATGAGCACCAAAACCCAGGTCTTTATCCTCCCACCCCTCTGTCTCCCTCAGCTTTGTATGGCAGAGCAGCTGCGGCGATAGGACCATCACTAGAGTTAGGGGAACCTGTGATTGGTCCTCAGTGGTCACATGGGGCGCGCTGACATCATGGTCATACGCCAATGTCATGACATCACTGCGCTCCATGTGACCACTGAGGACCAATCACAGACTTCAGTGGTGACCCCAGGGTGTCTGAAGAGGCCCTAGAGTATAATAATTTCACTTTTGGTTTGCAGGTGCGAACCCAAAACTATTTGAAAATTTGGGTCAAATCTGATTCAATCTGAACCTGTTTGCTCATCTCTAACCAGCACCTTCTTGTGCACTGGGGATTCACTCCCCATTCTTACTTGCTATATGTACAGTATATGTGTCTGCTCCATAGCTATACACACGGCAGCATACACAGAAAACACTATGGAGCCATTGTAAGTGGTGATGGGTACTTTGTGTAATGAAATAAAAGCATATCTCCCATAATATCCATTGGATTCATCTGAAGCAATAAGATAGTCAACTTGATGTGAAAGGTGTGACTGTCCCTTTAAGACTCCTGTGTCCTGACCTGCAGTGGGAACCTGATAATACAGAAGTGTTTATATGCAGTTGATGTTTTTTGCTTTGTGGGTGAATTTTCCCATATGTGTTCCCCAATCTGTGTTTATTCTGGCCTTTCCTAGAGAACAGAAGGTGTGTCCGTCCCGGCTGGATTGGAATATCCCCTTCCCCCCTACACCATGTCCAGTCCGTTGTGGTCACAGGAATATCACAAGAGCAGCTGGGCCAAATAAAACAGACAAGGACAACAAGCTAAGACGACGGAGCAGCCAAGAGTCGCCGTGTCACATGACCGCGCTCAGTTATAGGTCTGCACATTGACAATTTAGCAGTGACAGAATGCATGACATTTCACTGCCAGGCCGGGCTCAACTGTCCCTGCAGAGAAGAGCAAGGAGGTAGAGCAAGGGTCTCCGAAATGACTCAGCCCCCACTTATATAAAAATGAATAGCGACCTTCGGCACGAGGCCTGGATATTGTGAATCCTGCTCTGATAAGGTCACCAGAGACTTCTAACTGATCAGACCCTAGACCTGCTCTGAGGACCACCCGCCCGCCCGCACACACTGAATGAAGGGTTTGTCCAGGTTAGAAAACCTCTCTCCATACACCCCATTAGTGAGTTCGGAGTTAATAGTTGGGGGGGGGGGGCTCTGTTCAGGATCCTCTTGGCCATAATGAAGGGGACTAATAAACACCATCTCTCTCCGGAGGACTGTCCAGTCCTGCATTATTCAGACAGCCCATCAATGTGAATGGACAATGCGCAATTCTTCATTTTTCCTATAGGAGTGCTGCAGGGAAACTGAACCTGCCAGGTATTCCCACAGGTTACAGCTGATCACTGGGAGGTCCCAGCAGGGGGATAGTTTGTGGCCTGCTGATTGTCAAGGGAACCCTCTATTAAGTAAGGATTGTCCAAAGCAGAGGACCCCTTTAAAGAGGTTTTACTGAAATACACATTAATGGCCATAGTCATTTAAAGGGATTTTGTGTATTTGCACATTGATGAACTATCTTAAAGGGGTTTCCCAACCTCAGGGAAGTGCCAGATTTACATCACCTTTTTAAAGAGCACTGATCTTGGGTATCTGGATTGTAGGGAGGGACATTGCTGAGGTGCTCCCCGCATAGTTGATTAGTCATGTCTGTTCTCTATGACACCCTTGTAGACATGGATCTACACTTCCTCCCTGCTGAGGTGCTCCTTACACATGTTTCCTCTCCATGACACCCCCTTAGATATGGGTCTACACTTCCTCTCTGCTGACGTACTCCCTACACGATTGATTAGTCATGTCTGTTCTCCATGACACTTCCTAGACCTTGGCTTACACTGCCTCCCTGTTGTCATGGTCCCTACTCAGTTTATTAACCTTGTCTGTACTCCATGACACCCCCTAGACATGTGCCTACACTGCGTCCCTGCTGACATGCTCCTTACAAAGTTGATTGATCATGTCTGTTCTCCATTTGACCTACCTAGACATGTGCCTACACTGCGTCCCTGCTGACGTTCTCCTTACACATGTTTACTCTCTATGACACCCCCATAGGTATGGGTCTACACTTCCTCCCTGCTGACGTTCTCCTTACACATGTTTACTCTCCATGACACCCCCATAGGTATGGGTCTACACTTCCTCCCTGCCGAGGTGCTCCCTACAAAGGTGATTGGTCATGTTGGTTCTCTATTTCACCCCCCTAGGCATGGGCCTACACTGCCTCCCTCTGTATCCAGCATGGTGGCTATGGTTGAGCATATATCATCTTCCCGGAGCAGGTGCACATAGCTTGAACACTTTGCACAGCTGTATTACTTGTAGAAGAAGTTGGAGTTAAGCCCAGGACTATGGAGTCTGCACATTCTTTGTGACTAATGGGCAGCGGCTTGTGCTTAGTTCATTGGCTTGTTGGGTAAACATGGGGTGGGCAGCATCATGGCGTCTTATCTCTGGGCTCTAAACATTCCTGACTCAGCACTTCGCTACTTTTTTGTATTTTACTTCAGTGTGAAGAATTTCAAGTTTATCTGATGACTTGTAAAGATTCCTTTAGTTATTGCTATGTATATAGGTAATATGGACACCATGGGCATCATTTATGGACACTCCTTATCAGCTTCCCTGTAAGACTAGAGATGGGCGAACCTCTGAAAATTTGCTTCATTTCAGGTTCGGCCCAAAGATTTGTTTGGGTCAAATGAGTTTGTCACAAAGGGGAAATGAACCTATTGTACTCCTGAATATAATAGGAGGCTCAGGGGAGGTGATCGAACATACTAAAAACTCATACTTGCCCGATCATGGACCTGATATCACCCAAGTGGCCGGAAGAGAACCCCAAAGTAGCGTCGGACTTCGCCAGGATGCCCAGAAGAGGTGAGGAAAGGCAAGTATAACTGGTTATTATGTTTCCGCACCATCCCTGGACCTCTTATTATACTTCTAATATTTTCACTTCCAGTTCACGGCTGACGAACCCCCAAAGTTTTGGATTCATGTCAAACCTGAAATTTTGGAAAATACAGAGTGAATCTGATTCTTTCCAAACTGGTTCGCACATCTTTATTTACCCTGTTTAACTAAAATTTCACCTTAACCTTAAAGGGAAATTCTAGTTATTTCAAGTTCCCTCCTATTATTACTGTTTATAGGATCACAGGATAGGGGGTAAGTTGTAGATCGGTGGGGGTCTGACCACTGATCATAAGAATGGAGGTCCCGGTACCCTCAAATAAAGTGGCAGCACACATGAACAACCTGCCGCCTCATTGGTGGGGGCCCCAGTGTTCCTGTGGACAGTTCTATTCTGAGATCTCTAGTAGACATTGTGTTAGGGTACAATTGTCTTTTTCTCCCAGGAAGGACCGATCTGATGAACACTAGTATAACTATAGTGTAGTATTAGAACATGTAGGAGGAAACTCAATAGGCAAAGAATTATTCAAAACAGGACAATTCCTCTAAATCTGGAGCGAGAAATAGTTCTTATTTGTGGAGATGCATTTAGTGTAGAGTCTTAAAGGCAATGTTTTCTGGGGAAAAGTATGCAAATTACCTGGGGGGGGGTTGAATGATGTGAATAGTCGGCATCCCATATGCGTGTCCCCGTGCTGACATTCACCGGGGTCGTATACATTATGGAACAAAAGTAATATTATACAGGGGGGTCAGCGTGGCGGTGGAGAACAAGCTGATATAATATCAAAGTGCCACCCACACTTCTCTGCCCATGGATTTCTCACACTCAAAGTCTATCAAATGCCAACATCTTTCAAGTGGTGTTTACTGGAAGAGTTCAGGAGAATTCCTCACGGCTATGCTTAACAAACACGGTGCTGTATAACTGGCTTTATGTCATGTCAGAAAGTAACGCTGTATAATACATGCACAGATCTGAGCAATGGAGAATATCACCGGGCGCTCACAGTACACAGGTCGTCTAATAAAATGTGTCCCATTAAATATTAACGTCACATCACATTAATGAATGTGCTAATGGACTCTGACTAACCAGGCCCAAAAGTTGTAGCAGTTACAATCTGGTGGTTGTGTCAATTCACTAACATAATGGACGGCTATAAATACTGGAACAGATCTATGATTGTATTCATCCGCAGGGTTAGATTCCACTGGAACTTCACAAAGTTACATAAAGTATTTACACTATTATTATTTGTCAATTTGACTTTGAAGATCAAATATAGTTAAAGGTGATAATAAAATTACCATTACCATAAATATTCTTGTATATAAAGACAGCATGCTTCACCTCCAGGCTAGAATGTAATAGATGTTATTACTAATTATTTTACATATACTGTATGTACAAGAATATAACTACTATAACACTGCCTTCTATGTACAAGAATATAACTACTATAATACTGCTCCTATGTACAAGAATATAACTACTATAATACTACTCCTATGTACAAGAATATAACTACTATAATACTGCCTTCTATGTACAAGAATATAACTACTATAATACTGCTCCTATGTACAAGAATATAACTACTATAATACTGCTCCTATGTACAAGAATATAACTACTATAATACTGCTCCTATGTACAAGAATATAACTACTATAATACTGCTCCTATGTACAAGAATATAACTACTATAATACTGCTCCTATGTACAAGAATATAACTACTATAATACTGCTCCTATGTACAAGAATATAACTACTATAATACTACTCCTATGTACAAGAATATAACTACTATAATACTGCTCCTATGTACAAGAATATAACTACTATAATACTGCTCCTATGTACAAGAATATAACTACTATAATACTGCTCCTATGTACAAGAATATAACTACTATAATACTGCTCCTATGTACAAGAATATAACTACTATAATACTGCTCCTATGTACAAGAATATAACTACTATAATACTGCTCCTATGTACAAGAATATAACTACTATAATACTGCTCCTATGTACAAGAATATAACTACTATAATACTGCTCCTATGTACAAGAATATAACTACTATAATACTGCCTCCTATGTACAAGAATATAACTACTATAATACTGCTCCTATGTACAAGAATATAACTACTATAATACTGCCTCCTATGTACAAGAATATAACTACTATAATACTGCTCCTATGTACAAGAATATAACTACTATAATACTACCTCCTATGTACAAGAATATAACTACTATAATACTGCTCCTATGTACAAGAATATAACTACTATAATACTGCCTCCTATGTACAAGAATATAACTACTATAATACTGCTCCTATGTACAAGAATATAACTACTATAATACTGCCTCCTATGTACAAGAATATAACTACTATAATACTGCTCCTATGTACAAGAATATAACTACTATAATACTACCTCCTATGTACAAGAATATAACTACTATAATACTGCTCCTATGTACAAGAATATAACTACTATAATACTACTCCTATGTACAAGAATATAACTACTATAATACTGCTCCTATGTACAAGAATATAACTACTATAATACTGCTCCTATGTACAAGAATATAACTACTATAATACTGCTCCTATGTACAAGAATATAACTACTATAATACTGCTCCTATGTACAAGAATATAACTACTATAATACTGCTCCTATGTACAAGAATATAACTACTATAATACTGCTCCTATGTACAAGAATATAACTACTATAATACTGCTCCTATGTACAAGAATATAACTACTATAATACTGCTCCTATGTACAAGAATATAACTACTATAATACTGCCTCCTATGTACAAGAATATAACTACTATAATACTGCTCCTATGTACAAGAATATAACTACTATAATACTGCCTCCTATGTACAAGAATATAACTACTATAATACTGCTCCTATGTACAAGAATATAACTACTATAATACTACCTCCTATGTACAAGAATATAACTACTATAATACTGCTCCTATGTACAAGAATATAACTACTATAATACTGCCTCCTATGTACAAGAATATAACTACTATAATACTGCTCCTATGTACAAGAATATAACTACTATAATACTGCCTCCTATGTACAAGAATATAACTACTATAATACTGCTCCTATGTACAAGAATATAACTACTATAATACTACCTCCTATGTACAAGAATATAACTACTATAATACTGCTCCTATGTACAAGAATATAACTACTATAATACTGCTCCTATGCACAAGAATATAACTACTATAATACTACTCCTATGTACAAGAATATAACTACTATAATACTGCCTCCTATGTACAAGAATATAACTACTATAATACTGTCTCCTATGTACAAGAATATAACTACTATAATACTGCTCCTATGTACAAGAATATAACTACTATAATACTGCTCCTATGTACAAGAATATAACTACTATAACACTGCCTTCTATGTACAAGAGTATAACTACTATAATACTGCTCCTATGTACAAGAATATAACTACTATAATACTGCCCCCTATGTACAAGAATATAACTACTATAATACTGCCCCCTATGTACAAGAATATAACTACTATAATACTGCTCCTATGTACAAGAATATAACTACTATAATACTACTCCTATGTACAAGAATATAACTACTATAATACTACCTCCTATGTACAAGAATATAACTACTATAATACTACCTCCTATGTACAAGAATATAACTACTATAATACTGCTCCTATGTACAAGAATATAACTACTATAATACTGCCCCCTATGTACAAGAATATAACTACTATAATACTGCCCCCTATGTACAAGAATATAACTACTATAATACTGCTCCTATGTACAAGAATATAACTATTATAATACTACTCCTATGTACAAGAATATAACTACTATAACACTGCCTTCTATGTACAAGAATATAACTACTATAATACTGCTCCTATGTACAAGAATATAACTACTATAATACTGCCCCCTATGTACAAGAATATAACTACTATAACACTGCCTTCTATGTACAAGAATATAACTACTATAATACTGCTCCTATGTACAAGAATATAACTACTATAATACTGCCCCCTATGTACAAGAATATAACTACTATAATACTACCTCCTATGTACAAGAATATAACTGCTATAATACTGCTCCTATGTACAAGAATATAACTACTATAATACTACTCCTATGTACAAGAATATAACTACTATAATACTGCTCCTATGTACAAGAATATAACTACTATAATACTACTCCTATGTACAAGAATATAACTACTATAATACTGCTCCTATGTACGAGAATATAAATACTATAATACTGCTCCTATGTACAAGAATATAACTACTATAATACTACTCCTATGTACAAGAATATAACTACTATAATACTGCTCCTATGTATGAGAATATAACTACTATAATACTGCTCCTATGTACAAGAATATAACTACTATAATACTGCTCCTATGTACAAGAATATAACTACTATAATACTGCTCCTATGTACAAGAATATAACTACTATAATACTACCTCCTATGTACAAGAATATAACTACTATAATACTGCTCCTATGTACGAGAATATAACTACTATAATACTACTCCTATGTACAAGAATATAACTACTATAATACTGCTCCTATGTACAAGAATATAACTACTATAATACTACCTCCTATGTACAAGAATATAACTACTATAATACTGCTCCTATGTACAAGAATATAACTACTATAATACTGCCCCTATGTACAAGAATATAACTACTATAATACTACTTCTATGTACAAGAATATAACTACTATAATACTACTCCTATGTACAAGAATATAACTACTATAATACTGCTCCTATGTACAAGAATATAACTACTATAATACTACCTCCTATGTACAAGAATATAACTACTATAATACTGCTCCTATGTACAAGAATATAACTACTATAATACTGCCCCCTATGTACAAGAATATAACTACTATAATACTGCCCCCTATGTACAAGAATATAACTACTATAATACTGCTCCTATGTACAAGAATATAACTATTATAATACTACTCCTATGTACAAGAATATAACTACTATAACACTGCCTTCTATGTACAAGAATATAACTACTATAATACTGCTCCTATGTACAAGAATATAACTACTATAATACTGCCCCCTATGTACAAGAATATAACTACTATAACACTGCCTTCTATGTACAAGAATATAACTGCTATAATACTGCTCCTATGTACAAGAATATAACTACTATAATACTGCCCCCTATGTACAAGAATATAACTACTATAATACTACCTCCTATGTACAAGAATATAACTGCTATAATACTGCTCCTATGTACAAGAATATAACTACTATAATACTACTCCTATGTACAAGAATATAACTACTATAATACTGCTCCTATGTACGAGAATATAAATACTATAATACTGCTCCTATGTACAAGAATATAACTACTATAATACTACTCCTATGTACAAGAATATAACTACTATAATACTGCTCCTATGTATGAGAATATAACTACTATAATACTGCTCCTATGTACAAGAATATAACTACTATAATACTGCTCCTATGTACAAGAATATAACTACTATAATACTGCTCCTATGTACAAGAATATAACTACTATAATACTACCTCCTATGTACAAGAATATAACTACTATAATACTACCTCCTATGTACAAGAATATAACTACTATAATACTGCCCCTATGTACAAGAATATAACTACTATAATACTACTTCTATGTACAAGAATATAACTACTATAATACTGCTACTATGTACAAGAATATAACTACTATAATACTACTCCTATGTACAAGAATATAACTACTATAATACTGCTTCTATGTACAAGAATATAACTACTATAATACTACCTCCTATGTACAAGAATATAACTACTATAATACTGCCCCTATGTACAAGAATATAACTACTATAATACTGCTACTATGTACAAGAATATAACTACTATAATACTACTCCTATGTACAAGAATGTAACTACTATAATACTGCCCCTATGTACAAGAATATAACTACTATAATACTGCTCCTATGTACAAGAATATAACTACTATAATACTGCCCCTATGTACAAGAATATAACTACTATAATACTGCTCCTATGTACAAGAATATAACTACTATAATACTGCTACTATGTACAAGAATATAACTACTATAATACTGCTCCTATGTACAAGAATATAACTACTATAATACTGCTCCTATGTACAAGAATATAACTACTATAATACTACTCCTATGTACAAGAATATAACTACTATAATACTGCTCCTATGTACAAGAATATAACTACTATAATACTACTCCTATGTACAAGAATATAACTACTATAATACTGCTCCTATGTACGAGAATATAAATACTATAATACTGCTCCTATGTACAAGAATATAACTACTATAATACTACTCCTATGTACAAGAATATAACTACTATAATACTGCTCCTATGTATGAGAATATAACTACTATAATACTGCTCCTATGTACAAGAATATAACTACTATAATACTGCTCCTATGTACAAGAATATAACTACTATAATACTGCTCCTATGTACAAGAATATAACTACTATAATACTACCTCCTATGTACAAGAATATAACTACTATAATACTGCTCCTATGTACGAGAATATAACTACTATAATACTACTCCTATGTACAAGAATATAACTACTATAATACTGCTCCTATGTACAAGAATATAACTACTATAATACTACCTCCTATGTACAAGAATATAACTACTATAATACTGCTCCTATGTACAAGAATATAACTACTATAATACTGCCCCTATGTACAAGAATATAACTACTATAATACTACTTCTATGTACAAGAATATAACTACTATAATACTACTCCTATGTACAAGAATATAACTACTATAATACTGCTCCTATGTACAAGAATATAACTACTATAATACTACCTCCTATGTACAAGAATATAACTACTATAATACTGCTCCTATGTACAAGAATATAACTACTATAATACTGCCCCCTATGTACAAGAATATAACTACTATAATACTGCCCCCTATGTACAAGAATATAACTACTATAATACTGCTCCTATGTACAAGAATATAACTATTATAATACTACTCCTATGTACAAGAATATAACTACTATAACA
The DNA here is from genome assembly GCA_947044405.1 of Leptodactylus fallax. NCBI lineage: Eukaryota > Metazoa > Chordata > Amphibia > Anura > Leptodactylidae > Leptodactylus > Leptodactylus fallax. The sequence goes on from CAMRHE010000587.1 coordinate 700,251, forward strand.
CTGCCTTCTATGTACAAGAATATAACTACTATAATACTGCTCCTATGTACAAGAATATAACTACTATAATACTGCCCCCTATGTACAAGAATATAACTACTATAACACTGCCTTCTATGTACAAGAATATAACTACTATAATACTGCTCCTATGTACAAGAATATAACTACTATAATACTGCCCCCTATGTACAAGAATATAACTACTATAATACTACCTCCTATGTACAAGAATATAACTGCTATAATACTGCTCCTATGTACAAGAATATAACTACTATAATACTACTCCTATGTACAAGAATATAACTACTATAATACTGCTCCTATGTACGAGAATATAAATACTATAATACTGCTCCTATGTACAAGAATATAACTACTATAATACTACTCCTATGTACAAGAATATAACTACTATAATACTGCTCCTATGTATGAGAATATAACTACTATAATACTGCTCCTATGTACAAGAATATAACTACTATAATACTGCTCCTATGTACAAGAATATAACTACTATAATACTGCTCCTATGTACAAGAATATAACTACTATAATACTACCTCCTATGTACAAGAATATAACTACTATAATACTACCTCCTATGTACAAGAATATAACTACTATAATACTGCCCCTATGTACAAGAATATAACTACTATAATACTACTTCTATGTACAAGAATATAACTACTATAATACTGCTACTATGTACAAGAATATAACTACTATAATAGTACTCCTATGTACAAGAATATAACTACTATAATACTGCTCCTATGTACAAGAATATAACTACTATAATACTACCTCCTATGTACAAGAATATAACTACTATAATACTGCCCCTATGTACAAGAATATAACTACTATAATACTGCTACTATGTACAAGAATATAACTACTATAATACTACTCCTATGTACAAGAATGTAACTACTATAATACTGCCCCTATGTACAAGAATATAACTACTATAATACTGCTCCTATGTACAAGAATATAACTACTATAATACTGCCCCTATGTACAAGAATATAACTACTATAATACTGCTCCTATGTACAAGAATATAACTACTATAATACTGCTACTATGTACAAGAATATAACTACTATAATACTGCTCCTATGTACAAGAATATAACTACTATAATACTGCTCCTATGTACAAGAATATAACTACTATAATACTGCCCCTATGTACAAGAATATAACTACTATAATACTGCTCCTATGTACAAGAATATAACTACTATAATACTGCCCCTATGTACAAGAATATAACTACTATAATACTGCTCCTATGTACAAGAATATAACTACTATAATACTGCTCCTATGTACAAGAATATAACTACTATAATACTACTCCTATGTACAACAATATAACTACTATAATACTGCTCCCTATGTACAAGAATATAACTACTATAATACTACTCCTATGTACAAGAATATAACTACTATAATACTACTCCTATGTACAAGAATATAACTACTATAATACTACCTCCTATGTACAAGAATATAACTACTATAATACTACCTCCTATGTACAAGAATATAACTACTATAATACTGCTCCTATGTACAAGAATATAACTACTATAATACTACTCTTATGTACAAGAATATAACTACTATAATACTGCCCCCTATAATTACTGGAAGAGTTCAGGAGAATTCCTCGCGGCTATGCTTAACAAACACAGGTTCTGTATAATTTTCTTTATGTCATGTCAGAAAGTAACACTGTATAATACATGCACAGATCTGAGTGATGGAGAATATCACCGAGCGCTTGCAGTACACAGGTCTCTCTACTAGAGATGGGTAAACTTCTCAAGATTCGTTTAGTTTCGGGTTTGTGTGGCTTGGGCCGCCCTCTGGTTTGTTTCGGGTTGAACAATATAGAACCATAAGTAATTTATTATACTATGAGGTCACCGGAGTATAACAGGTGGAGGCCCAGGGGAGGTGTTAAAGAACCAAGAACATTCATACTCACCTTTCCTCACTTTTTTTGGTCCTCCTCGCGGCATCTGGCACTCTCTCTTGGTCTTCTCAGTGACATCATGACCTTTGGAGTGCCCATTGGACTGCTGTGACCCAATCACAGGCTTCAGCGGTGACCCTGAGCGCATGATGTCACCAAGAGAGTGCCGGACACTGGAAGGAGGCCCAAAAGAGGTGAGGGAAGGTGAATGTGGGCCTAATCCGTAGTGGAAAGCAGTGTTGGAATGCCGATGCCCTGCATTAGCATCCCGTCGTGGCTAGACCATGGGCGGAAAGCGGCAGTGGAAAATGAAGAGGAATTCCATGGTGTGAACTTACCCTGACAATATCCAGCTGTTTCACCTCTCACTGTGGAAGTGACCTGTGCTAATAACGTCCTTCATGCCCACAATGATGACGCCTATACGTCACCTCCGGAGTCGGTTCCCAGTTAGTGGTGACATATTGGAGTACAGGTAGGGCCTTCCCTCTCATTGCCAGTAATTTGTTACATTCTGTGACGTTGGACATTGTTTCAGTTTCCAGAGAAATATGAATGAAACTATTTCTAATGAATCTTATTTCGTAATTGAGCGCTCTGATGAAATGATGAAACACAAATCACAATTCATCTCCTTAGTATCACTGTATTTCATTGCAGGGTGAGGCCCGTCCTTTCTAGAGGACATCCAGGAAGTATGTCTTCTCTGGAGATCAGATAGTTTGGTCCTGCCAGGGGACGTGAATCTTTTGCTGCCATACGTCTCGGCAGGGAGTGGAATGTTTGCTATGGGAACATTGTGTGATGGGACAGAGTGGATTTCCTATACAGGAGGCAAGGTTAAAAGTCAGAGAAATGTGTCTTGAAATCATTAGAAGACGCCCTGGGCTTATATATACTCTACATGACACCCAGCAGGTGTCCTGTAGAGATGTACAAAGTCCTGAACAGTCTCTTTGCCATTGTTTCTCTGAAAAGTGAACTTTCTACATAGAGCCATAGCTTCCCCATATAGGAAAACAGAGGCTAAAATGGTTAATGGGCTTGTCTGACCAATAAAATTGGTACAACAATTTTTAGAAAATCACATTTCCTTCACTGATCCGCTGCTGGTCCTGTTCCATCACTTCCCAGTTCCCTGCTGGTCTCCACTTCCTGGTTCTATGCGCTGTATAGTACACACTACGGACGCACGTTCGAACAACTGATCCATGTGGGGGTCAGCATTCGGACCCCCACCAATCAGATATTTAAGGCCTATCCTAAAGTTAAATCATGGAAAACCTCTTGAAAGTAATATTGTGGAGAATACCATGTAGTAATATTCTCTCCACATAGGCTTTAAAATCTTCTACTTCAGTCCCACTCCTGAATGCAGTACTTTACATAGAGCATACCTATAAATATAAGAAAACTGCAGAAACATGGCCAGTTCCCTCCATGACAGCCACAATGCCCCCTATGCAGCTGTAGACTCTATGCCAGACACAATGCCCAATGACAGCCACAATGCCCCCAATGCAGCTGTAAACTCTATGCCAGACACAATGCCCCCTATGCAGCTGTAGACGCTATGCCAGACACAATGCCCAATGACAGCCACAATGCCCCCAATGCAGCTGTAGACTCTATGCCAGACACAATGCCCCCTATGCAGCTGTAGACTCTATGCCAGACACAATGCCCAATGACAGCCACAATGCCCCCAATGCAGCTGTAGACTCTATGCCAGACACAATGCCCCCAATGCAGCTGTAAACTCTATGCCAGACACAATGTCCTCTTTGCAGCTGTAGACTCTATGCCAAACACAATGCCCAATGACAGCCACAATGCCTCCAATGCAGCTGTAGACTCTATGCCAGACACAATGCCCCCATGACAGCCACAATGTCCACCCTTTCCTTAAATGAAAGTTACCTGAACCTGCTAATTTCTGTGGCAACATCCAGCTATTTATAGTGCATGAGGGTGTCCGAGTCCCTGATCATGTTTGACACCATCTTATTCCCTAGCTCTCTACTGAAATAAATATACATAAGTCCATCATACATGTATATGGGAGAGTTGGGAGTAATAGTTGTTAGCCAAATGGTCTATCTATAGTGTATCTACAATAGTGTATCTGAAGCACATGGGGCAGAAGATGTGGGGCACGTTCCTCCTGGGTGCACTGTCATTACTAGTCATCACCAATCTGCTTCTTTTTTGTGATGTTCACCCTATTTTTGCTTCTTTATGTGGGTGACACTTAGTCACTTGTCGTGACGTCAGCGCTCGCGCCCTCTACAGCCATGCTGTTTTGGGCTACTAAGGCCTGGCCAGCGATAAGGCCACTTCTTTGTTGAGTACAGTGGTATTGTGAGAAGGAATGAAGGCTCCATTGTAAGTGGCACCGCTGAGAAGCCGTTGTGAGAGTCATCGCTGCCGCCAAAGTAGATTTCAGCAGATTAGAAAAGCGGCTTCTTTGTGTCCCACAAGGAATACTGTGTGCAAGCGGCTAAAAGTAAAATGGGGGTCAGTGCGGGGTCACTTGTGGCTGAAGGAGGTTTAATTTAGTAGCACATTGTAGCATGCCAAATGTCTGCCTGGTGAACTGTGCCCCCGTGACTGAGCCGCCACAAGAGTAGACATGGAGGGTCCCGGCCATTAGGAGATACAACTATATTTCATTCCTGTTGCTTTAGTCTTGAAGGTTGTTACTTATGCACTAAGTAATGGAGGCGGCTGAAGACTGTAAATCATGGCGGCTGGGACGCGGTTGTCAGGGCCACGCCGTGCCATCAATTCAGATCCTCAGATTTTCTTTCCTGATATAAAACATTTGTTTTTATCATCTCGAAATAAACAGTAATAACATAATGAGGCCGGGGCTCCATGGCGGCATAGAGTCGCCTATGAATTTCAGTAAATTGGCACAATTACAGTGACGACCTGTTGATCATGTGTCACTAGGATACTCATGAGAATTTTTAGTGTCTAATTATATGAATTGTGTCAAAAAACTCAAAGTAATCTTTGTAAATAAAACAGTAGATTGGTCAGATGGGGGGGCTGTTGCAGGAGGGGCAGCTCCATATTAAAGGGACTATAACAAAAAATACACCAAGTTACCGAGATGTTTCAGGGTGTACAATAAAAATTCTGTGTCTGAATCTGTCCCTGAGTGAAACTGGGATCCGTCTATTTCTGTAAGTGGAATAGGAGAAGCTTCACTACAGCCTGTCCAGGACCTTTCATGCAGTGATGAATGAGTTAAACGCTTTGGGGTATCACAATCAGGGGGACGAAGAGGGTATCAAGGTCCAGTCCAATGGACTGATGGACAAGGATAAGTCTGTATAGCAAATAGATGAGCTTTGAACTGGAAGACTTAAAGGGGACCTTTCACCACCTCCACGTCTTGGCATCATTCTATAGGAGCCCTTCCCCTCATTCTGGCTCAGATGGATTTTTTCCTCTAGCTGCTACCATTCCTGAGCAATCAAACTGTAAGTATCAGCACCCAATCTGCTAATTTGTCTCTCTACCGTCAGGTGGGCGGTCCTAGGCTGCAGCAAGTAGTCTGGGACCACCCACTTGATACTAGAGAGGCTAATTAGCATATTTGGAGCTGAAAATAACAGCTCTCATTGCTTGGAAATGGTGGGGGCTGCAGAAAAAAATCCAACTTTGCCAGAATCAGTGGACAGGCAGCTATTAATGGATGTAAAGCCTCGGAGATGGTGGAGGTGGGGAAAGGTCCTCTTTAAAGGAGTTGTACCGCAAATGAGTAGGGGGTTCTCATTCACCCTTTTCTATGGGCCTGCGGAGATAGCCCAGTGCTGTACTTTTCTTCACCAGTCCTATAGAACTGAATGACGCGACAATGTGTATGTGTGACCAATGCCCTATTCAAGTGGAAGGGACTTGTTCTCGTGATCGGGGTCCCAGACTCAACTTTCATTCACAGTAGAACCCCTCTGACTGCTGCAATGCCCATGTATTCGATGTCCGGCTTAGAGGACCCATTTCCATAGGGGATCCTGTCCAGGATCATCTTTCTCTCTGTGTCTCTCGAGGACTAGTTCAGTCCTGCAGACATTCCATTGATAATGATGGACACTAGCTAGTTCTCCATTTCTCCAGTGGTGGCGCCGCAGGGAAACTGAACAACCACTGCCAGGTTTCCCCACAGATTATAGCCAGTCGCTGGGGGTCCCGGCAGGGGGACACTGTGTGAACACCTTATTGTCAGGGACCTCTTGTATAAAGAAAGTCACAACATAAAGTGGAGAAATCCTTTAATCTTTGGGGAAAATGAATATTCCAGTTGTCTAGAATGTCTCTTTGATATATATCGGCAGTAATTCTGCCTTTCTTCAGTATTCAATATTCTCAGCCTTATTTGGGTATGTTTGGCGGAAGAAGGACTAATATTTATATAGATGTAAGTGCAGGCTATATGTCTGAGCGCAGTATAGATGACTGACAGCCCGTTAGATAGAGGATCTATCAATGACACCCTGGTGTAGTCACTACCACAGGGGCCCATGGCGGGGCATCAAACACTGGACACATCCAGTAGGCCATAATATTACCAGGGTTTATATAGATGGCAGGGGCCCCTTCTTACCAGAAGTTTCTGCTCTGTATAATGATCCTTCAATTGGTTCCCCTATAAGCAGATTTTCTGATTCTGCAGCAGAATAGTGAGCACAGCTCTGGAGTATAATACAGGATATAACTCAGGATCAGTACAGGATAAGTAATGTAATGTATGTACACAGTGACTGCACCAGCAGAATAGTGAGCGCAGCTCTGGAGTATAATACAGGATATAACTCAGGATCAGTACAGGATAAGTAATGTAATGTATATACACAGTGACTGTACCAGCAGAATAGTGAGTGCAGCTCTGGAGTATAATACAGGATGTAACTCAGGATCAGTACAGGATAAGTAATGTAATGTATGTACACAGTGACTGCACCAGCAGAATAGTGAGCGCAGCTCTGGAGTATAATACAGGATGTAACTCAGGATCAGTACAGGATAAGTAATGTAATGTATGTACACAGTGACTGTACCAGCAGAATAGTGAGCGCAGCTCTGGAGTATAATACAGGATAAGTAATGTAATGTATGTGCACAGTGACTGTACCAGCAGAATAGTGAGCGCAGCTCTGGAGTATAATACAGGATATAACTCAGGATCAGTACAGGATAAGTAATGTAATGTATGTACACAGTGACTGTCACCAGCAGAATAGTGAACGCAGCTCTGGAGTATAATACAGGATAAGTAATGTAATGTATGTACACAGTGACTGCACCAGCAGAATAGTGAGTGCAGCTCTGGAGTATAATACAGGATGTAACTCAGGATCAGTACAGGATAAGTAATGTAATGTATGTGCACAGTGACTGTACCAGCAGAATAGTGAGCGCAGCTCTGGAGTATAATACAGGATGTAACTCAGGATCAGTACAGGATAAGTAATGTAATGTATGTACACAGTGACTGCACAAGCAGAATAGTGAGCGCAGCTCTGGAGTATAATACAGGATGTCACTCAGGATCAGTACAGGATAAGTAATGTATGTACACAGTGACTGTACCAGCAGAATAGTGAGCGCAGCTCTGGAGAATAATACAGGATGTAACTCAGGATCAGTACAGGATAAGTAACGTAATGTATGTACACAGTGACTGTACCAGCAGAATAGTGAGTGCAGCTCTGGAGTATAATACAGGATGTAACTCAGGATCAGTACAGGATAAGTAATGTAATGTATGTACACAGTGACTGTACCAGCAGAATAGTGAGTGCAGCTCTGGAGTATAATACAGGATGTAACTCAGGATCAGTACAGGATAAGTAACGTAATGTATGTACACAGTGACTGTACCAGCAGAATAGTGAGTGCAGCTCTGGAGTATAATACAGGATGTAACTCAGGATCAGTACAGGATAAGTAATGTAATGTATGTACACAGTGACTGTACCAGCAGAATAGTGAGCGCAGCTCTGGAGTATAATACAGGATGTAACTCAGGATCAGTACAGGATAAGTAATGTAATGTATGTACACAGTGACTGTACCAGCAGAATAGTGAGTGCAGCTCTGGAGTATAATACAGGATGTAACTCAGGATCAGTACAGGATAAGTAATGTAATGTATGTACACAGTGACTGCACCAGCAGAATAGTGAGTGCAGCTCTGGAGTATAATACAGGATGTAACTCAGGATCAGTACAGGATAAGTAATGTAATGTATGTACACAGTGACTGCACCAGCAGAATAGTGAGTGTAGCTCTGGAGTATAATACAGGATGTAACTCAGGATCAGTACAGGATAAGTAATGTAATGTATGTACACAGTGACTGTACCAGCAGAATAGTGAGCGCAGCTCTGGAGTATAATACAGGATGTAACTCAGGATCAGTACAGGATAAGTAATGTAATGTATGTACACAGTGACTGTACCAGCAGAATAGTGAGTGCAGCTCTGGAGTATAATACAGGATGTAACTCAGGATCAGTACAGGATAAGTAATGTAATGTATGTACACAGTGACTGCACCAGCAGAAGAATAGTGAGCGCAGCTGACCGCTGGAGTATAATACAGGATGTAACTCAGGATCAGTACAGGATAAGTAATGTAATGTATGTACACAGTGATTGTACCAGCAGAATAGTGAGTGCAGCTCTGGAGTATAATACAAGATATAACTCAGAATTAGAACAATGGAGGAACCATGGGGCACAAGCAGATGATGAAGACACAGATGCAGTTACATTTGGTGATCACTGCTCATACTATGGTGCCAGGTGTTAACACAACGGTTAGCAAATCCAGCTATTCGGTGCCTGTGGTCAGTGTAGCTCTATGGAGACGCAGGCTTTGTCCTGTGATTATGATATAAAGTCCAGCGCCCGTCAGGCATAAGACACATGGTTTGGAATAAGCTGCTCCTTTCACCTAGTACTAATGATATATCTTTATTACCGGGTGACCTCATGAAGGAGACTTGTAAGTCCATAGTGATGGTCCAAGTTTCCTCAGCTCCTAAAATCTTCTTCATCGCTGATCAAAACTTAAAAATAGGTCCACAAATCTGGTCAGGACCATATGAGGGACTATGGGAAAGCCTTAGGATCTGTAAGAACCGCTATTCTGGTCATCACCTATCTTTCCTAGCATCCTGCAAACAGGAGATGGTGATTTGTAACAGCATAACTAAAATATCTGCCATGCAGAAGTCAGATAAAGCTGTGTGATTGACACCCTATGAAGGTACTGTAGTGACTGCCAATTTGGTCATCACCCAGCTTTCCCAGATACAACTTCAATAAAACAAACAAGAGCAAAAAACAGGAGGCTACAAATTATTCATAAGCAGGAATGAGGCTCAGATCTCAGCTATAATCTCCTTGAAGCTGGAGCAAAACTGAGCCTGTGTCAGGGGGTGATTCACGACGAGCTGTCTCCTCTATCCAGTAACACAGGGAAGCCACCGCCAGATGGGATCATGGGTCCTCAGAGGAACTGGGGTCCACCAGCCATGGTTTCTTGTATTCATGGCAGCTATGCCCATTATAGCCACAATGCCCCTATTTATCATAAGGATAATGTCCCCTTTATAGCCACAATGCCCCTATCATAGCCACAATGCATTTATTATATTCACAGTCAGCGCACCATCATAGTCACATGCGAGGCGGATTCGGGAGGAATCTGCTCCGGATTCGGGTGCAGAATCCACCCCCAAATCCGCAGCAAGTTCCTCCATGTGAACACACCCTAGGTCAGTTTAAAGGGGTGGTCTGCAGGATCTTCAGGTGATGCATCCCTCTAAGGGCCGGTTCACATCTACGTTCCATGTGGTTGCCGCTTGGTTTCCGCATGAAACATGTGGAAACATGCGGAGAGGAATGTGCTGCTTGCTGCACTTTTCTCTCCGCTTGCTTCGTGCGGAAACCACACGGCCCCCATTATAGTCTATGGGGTCCGCAGGTTTCCTTAGGTAAACCCCAAGCGGACTCCCCAAACGGAATCCCAAACGCAGATGTGAACCGGCCCTAAAAAGTGAGTCTTATTATGTTCTAGGACACCATTCTCCTCCATAACAAAGCCGCGCTTCACAGTTTTATACCATTTTTCATGTTTTTCTTTCCTCTCTGGAGTCAGCCAGCATATAACAGCGGTGCAGGCGGCCGGGGCTGGTGAAGTTGTGACCCGGCTTGTTATTTCAATCCTTCCTTGGAACACGCTGATCTTTCCACATGTGAATCACTGGGACTGAGGAAACAAAGCGCTGTAAGGCAGGAAGCCGCCTGGTACTGTGCACACCGCTCTGGGGCAGAATATTGGGGGCTAGAAACAGAAAATTCAGAAATGTTTCACCTCGCTCCAATCTAACACAGATATTTATTGCTAACCCACATGACTGATGGATATAACTTTCAGGGGCTATAGAAAGCTGGGGATTTATTTTTTAGAAGATTCCCAAAGGCAGATCAAGGTAGACCAAACCACACCCACATGTGATGGCAACCGGCTGTACGATTTTGCTCCTGCGTGTGGGCTTGGTTTGGCCACATGCATTTAGCAGCCCCATAATCCTGAAATCCTGCAGTTTTCATTTTGGCCACTGCACCTCACAATCGTTTGGCACTTCCTGTTCTGTAGAGATCACTTCTCAGCAGTCATCTCATTATCAGCACAGAAAGGTACAACAACAGGTAAAATCTCTTTATAGATGACACTTGATTCACCACCAATGATAGATGGTAGTCACAGCCCACCTCCTTCCCCTCCCAGCACAATGACCTTTGCACAGGTCACAGAGCATGCCCACAACACTCTCCTAAGTATATAGATGATGATCACAGCTCATCTCCTCTGTTTCCCTGCACAGATTACAGAGCATGCCCACAACACTCTCCTAAGTATATAGATGATGATCACAGCTCATCTCCTCTGTTTCCCTGCACAGATTACAGAGCATGCCCACAACACTCTCCTAAGTATATAGGTGATGGTCACATCTCACCCTCTCTGTTTCCCTGCACTGGTTACAGAGCATGCCCACAGCAATAAGCCATAGAAGTCAATGTTACTAATTTATTTAGCCTTGTACGCTATTTTTCTGATAAATAAGGCACGAAAAAGTCACAAATTGTGCTGCAAGTTAATTTTTCATCCGTTGTCCAATAATCAAGTACAGGCGTTAGAATAAAAAAAAATACCATAAAAGAAAAAAAAAACAATTAGAAGGAAATGAATATGTTTCAGTAAAAAATTTAACTGATACATTCACTTTAAGGTATTTTATGCCACTTTCTCTAGTCACATCCAAAGCAGTTGTAAACATTCCACTGGTTGCAGCTGAAGACTGATAATAGTTTTTCTTCATCCCTTGTGTCAGACGTGTCAGCTCCCACAATGCACTAATCTCTGGTAGCAAAACTGCAAATGTAGATTTAGACCTAAATGGAGAAGAAGCCATCAACCTCAAATGCATTTCTAGATATTTAAAGAAAAAAATTACAAAGTTGCTCAATATTTTAGTAAACTATGGAGGGAAAGAGAGGGAAAATTCTGTACGCTGACAGTCTGTACTCCGCAGCATTGTTGCTATCATACCATATGTATGCTTACAAGAAGTAGGGGAAAGATGACTGCAAGATCACATGATACTGGGTTTGCTCATAGTTTGTAAATATTGGGAGTTATAGTCTGCATAGGAGCTGTATACACAAAACGGAAGAAGGTTTGTAAAAGTATACATACCCTTTAAAGAGGACCTATCATCATCTCGTGGAGGGGCGGCTATTGAAGGAAGAGATCTTATTTGAATGTCAATAGTAGAATGATTTTTTTTTTTAATCAAATTAAGATATGTGTAACATAGAACCTAATACATGTGCCCAGGAATGAGCATGGGGTATAATCAAATATCATAAATGACTCCTACATTGCTATAACCGTACTTGACTTTAGTTGTCCCTGGGCAGAGATTTTTCCACACCTTGTTGTCTCTGATCTTTCTTCTCTCCAGTTACTTGTCTCATTTTTTTTTTTTCTTAAAGGCAATAAAGCGGGGGCATATATCACAGGGCCGGGGCGCTTGGCATGCTATTTGTACAGGTGCATTGTAATTTAGCCTCTGGTGTGAATATTTTCCACTTGGTTATTCCTGGCCCGGGGCCAAGGCGTTTCACTAAATTCTAATGATTTTTCCTCCCTCTCTTCTCGGGTTAGTGGTAACTTTAAGGGTCTGCACAAAGCAAATAAATAAATAGAAAACGAGATCGTAAATTCACGCTCGCCAGTCGCGTCCTCTAATCTGCCATAAATGGGGCCTTTTAGTGGGTTGGGACTCGCTGAAGTCTTCTACAAGGCAGAAACGACTCCAAGGAAAAACATGGCTGCAGTCATTTAGTAATGAGGTCAAATCCTTACAGAAAAAGGAAAAAAAAAATCTAATTCCTGGAGGAATCTTTTTAAAAATGTTTTACAGTCATGAATTTATTTTTAAAGGTGTTTTCAACAAATACCTTCCTACACACTTTATTTATGGGGTTCTATGAATAGAAAAACATGGCTGCTTTCTTCAAGGCTAGAGATGAGCAAACTGGTTTGTAACATTCTAAAAATTTCGGGTTTAGATTTTGCCTGGCACAAATCCATCAAAGTTATCGCAACCATATGTCTGTATTATTACTCCAATGCGTCTAACAAAAAATGAAGCAACTTTGGAAATAGTCTTGATAAAGATAGTCCTACTGTTTTGTGTATACAGTTACTATGCAGACCTACAAGCACATCTCAATATATTAGAATATCATCAAAACGTTATTTTTTTTTTTTAGTAATTCAATTGAAAAAGTGAAATCCATCTATTATATTGAGTCATTACAAACAGATTGAACTTTTCTAAGTGTTTCTTTCTGTTCATGTTGATGATTATGGCACAGCCAAGGAAAACCCAAAAAGTCATTATCTCAGTAAATTAGAATATTATATAAGACCAACTGTAAAACAATTATTTAACACAGAAATGTTGGCCAAATGAAAAGTCTGTGCGGTACATGCCCTCAGTACTTGGTGGGGGCTCCTTTTGCATGAATGACGGCATCAATGCGGCGTGGCCTGGAGGGATCAGCCTGTGGCACTGCAGAGGGGTTATGGACGCCCAGGGTCAGCCTGTCTGCATTGTTGGCTCTGGTGTCTCTCATCTTCCTCTTGTCAATACCCTATAGATTCTCTATGGGGTTAAGGTCAGGCGAGTTTGCTGGCCAATCAAGCACAGTGATACTGCGGTTATTACACCAGGTATTGGCACTTTTGGCAGTGTGGACAGGTGCCAAGTCCTGTTGGACAATGAAAATTCCATCTCCAAAAAGCTTGTGGGCAGAGGGAAGCATGAAGTGCTCGAGAATTTCCTGGTAGACGGCTGCGCTGACTTTGGTCTTGATAAAACACAGTGGACCTCCACCAGCAGATGACATGGCTCCCCAAACCATCACACTAGACCTTCAGCAGTTTGGATTGTGGCCTCTCCACTCTTCCTCCAGACTCAGGGATCTTGATTTCCAAATGAAATGCAAAATTTACTTTCATCTGAAAACACCTCTGACCACTGAGCCACAGTCCAGTTCTTTCTCTCCTGGGCCCTGGTAAGACACTTCTGGCGTTGTCTATTGGCCATGAGTGACCTGACACATGGAGTGTGACACTTGTAGCCCATGTCCTGGATACAATGTCTGTGTGTGGTGGCTCTTGTGGCCCTGACTCCAGCATCGGCCACTCCTTGTCAATCTACCCCAAATTTTTGAATGGCCTTTTCTTAACAATCCTATCAAGGCTGCGGTTATCCCGGTTACTTGTGCACCTTTTTCTACCACACTTTTTCCTTCCATTAATCTGCTTTGATACAGCGCTCTGTGAACAGCCGGCTTCTATAGCAATGACCTTTTGTGGCTTCCCCTCCTTGTGGAGTGTCAGTGACTGCCTTCTGGACATCTGTCAGCAGTCTTCCCCATGATTGTGTCGCCTACTGAACCAGACTAAGGGACCTTTTTAAACGCTTAGGAAGCCTTTGCAGGTGTTTTGAGTTAATTGTTCCAATTTTCTGAGATAATGACTTTTGGGTTTTCCTTGGCTGTGCCATAATCATCAACATTAACAGAAAGAAACACTTGGAAAAGTTCCCTCTGTTTGTAATGACACAATATAATATATGGGTTTCTCTATTTCAATTGAATTACTAAAAAAAACACTTTTGTTGATATTCTAATTTATTGAGATGTGCTTGTATATGTCTCCATGGTTACAGACTACAAATAAACCCTGTGTAGTCTGAACCCGAATTCATCTGTTGCTCCACTCCCTTCTACTGCCTGTAGGTTATCAAGATGTAAGAAGACAACTGTGCAGCTGCTTTGGGGCCCTTGGAGAGAGGTTTCCCAGCTCGGGCCGGTTCCATACCCTTTGCTACTGAGTGGCAGAGAACATGTGCAGGAGCCTTCTGGGTGGCAAATCCTGGCAACATAATAGGAAGCCTCTCTTCTTTTTTTGGAGGGGACAAATCTGGTGTGTGACTTCTCCCGTAATGAAATAAACTTGCCCCCTGATCTGAGCCTGTGTGTATATGGGGTTGTCCAGGGAGGCAGCCATTGAAGGACCACTCATTCAGGTTACATGACAGAGAAAAGAAGATCCCTCATATGTATAGAAAAGTGAAATCTGTCAAGCTTCACGTATCAGTGTGAACATAGTCGACCGTTCTTGGCACAAAGCAAAGTTTTAAATCCTGCAAAAATTTGCAACCTAATGTAAAGCATCTAGCACTTGTCTTGTGTTTTATTTGACGCGCGCTGTGCCAGGGTTACCACGGCGACACCATCAACAAATATTTGGAGCTATGTAACACCTTCCACTAAACATCGCTTAGAATGTTTTTCGAGGGAGGTTCCTGTCAATCAGGTGACTTCTACTTTCTGAGAACAGGCTTTGTCTGCGCCCTGCATACTATTGTTACAGGATACATAGCAATGCAGCGCTGCGCCCCACCTCAATCCTTCACTGACCCCCATATCTGATCTCAGGGTAACCCATCTGTTGAGCCCCTGCTTGATAACAAACGCTATAATATACAGTGGGTACGGAAAGTATTCAGACCCCTTTAAATTTTTCACTCTTTGTTTCATTGCAGCCATTTGCTAAAAGCAAAAAAGTTCCTTTTATTTCTCATTAATGTACACTCAGCTCCCCATCTTGACAGAAAAAAAACAGAAATGTAGATATTTTTGCAAATTTATTAAAAAAGAAAAACTGAAATCTCCCATGGCCATAAGTATTCGGAGCCTTTGCTCAGTATTGAGTAGAAGCCGCTTCCTTCTGAGCTAGTACAGCCAGGAGTCTTCTTGGGAATGATGCAACAAGTTTCTCACATCTGGATTTGGGGATCCTCGGCCATTCTTCCTTGCAGATCCTCTCCAGTTCCGTCAGGTTGGATGGTGAACGTTGGTGGAGCCATTTTCAGGTCTCTCCAGAGATGCTCAGTTGGGTTGAGGTCCGGGCTCTGGCTGGGCCAGTCAGGAATGGTCACAGAGTTGTTCCTTTGTTATTTTAGCTGTGTGCTTAGGGTCATTGTCTTGTTGGAACCTTCGGCCCAGTCTGAGGTCCAGAGCACTCTGGCAGAGTTTTTCTTCCAGGATATCTCTGTACTTGGCCGCATTCATCTTTCCTACAATTACACCCAGTGGTCCTGTCCCCCATAGCATGATGCTGCCACCACCATGTCTCACTGTTGGGATTGTATTGGGCAGGTGATGAGCAGGGCCTGGTTTTCTCCACACATACCGCTTAGAATTAACGCCAAAAAGTTCAGTCTTCGTCTCCTCAGAGCAGAGAATCTTATTTCTCATAGTCTGGGAGTCCTTCATGTGTTTTTTGGCTTCCATATGTCTTGCACTGCCATAAAGCCCCGACTGGTGGAGGCTGCAGTGATAGTGACTTTGTGGCACTTTCTCCCATCTCCCTACTGCATCTCTGGAGCTCGGCCACAGTCATCTTTGGCTTCTTCTTTACCTCTCTCACCAAGGCTCTTCTCCCACCATTGCTCAGTTTGGCTGGACGGCCAGGTCTAGGAGGAGTTCTGGTCATCCCAAACTTCTTCCATGTAAGGATTATGGAGCCGCTGTGCTCTTAGGAACCTTGAGTGCTGCAGAAATTCTTTAGTAACCTTGGCCACATCTGTGCCTTGCCACAATTCTGTCTCTGAGCTCCTTGGGCAGTTCCTTTGACCTCCTGATTCTCATTTGCTCTGACATGCACTGTGAGCTGTGAGGTCTTATATAGACAGGTGTGCGCCTTTCCTAATCAAGTCCAATCAGTTTAATTAAACACAGCTGGACTCCAATGAAGGAGTAGAACCATCTCAAGGAGGATCAGAAGGAAATGGACAGCCTGTGTGTTATATATGAGGGTCACAGCAAAGGCTCGGAATACTTATGGCCATGTGGTATTTCAGTTTTTCTTTTTTAATAAATTTGCAAAAATATCTACATTTCTGTTTTTTTTTTCTGTCAGGATGGGGAGCGGAGTGTACATTACTGAGGAATAAAAGGAACTTTTTTGCTTTTAGCAAATGGCTGCAATGAAACAAAGAGTGAAAAATTTAAAGGGGTCTGAATACTTTCCGTACCCAGTGTATAATAGTAGTAATAACCATAATATGTATTACATAGCAGGTTTCTCATATTGGTAATTCCTTTCACCCTATCAGATGGTACGTGCCACATTATCAGATGTTCTGAATTATCAGGAACATAGAAATGTAAAGAAATGTGTGAGAAGAAACCTCTGGAAAACCAGCCCAAAAATATATAGCTATCACTACATCTTTGTATCATTGGGTGAAATCTTCTGAATCTGGTCTGGTGACATTCCATAGTTGGTGGAGTATGAGAAGTTCTGGATTCTTAGGTGTTGATATTTTACGATATAATTAATTATAATTATTACAATTATAAATAATTCAGAATAATATTTTAAATGACATTTTTATATTAATAATAATATATTCCAATATATTGGACCAGCAGAATCTCATAAATGACAATGGTGTACACAAAGCACAGACAAATAATCTTATCCGGCTTCTTCGGCAAGGTCCAGCAGTTTTTCCTCTACTATTCCTTGCAGTCCAGCAGTAATCCAGTTTCCCGGTCTGTATCTCAACCTTCAAGCCTGTATTGTTAGGCTACATTCACATCTGCGTTGGAGTCTTTCTGGAGCAGGGTCCGTCTAAAGTCATGAACAAAAAAGTCCTGTAAGCACAACAAGCGAAAAAATCCTGTAAGCAATGTGACTTGGAAAACAACTGATACGCGATGGACCCCTCTATAGTCAATGGAGTCACAAAGAATCTGCTGTTATCCGTCATTAGACGGAGCCGTCTTTATTGTTAATCCATTCTTCTGGTCCTACGATGGACACTGCGAGTTGTAGCGTGGATTAGAGACAGTAGTTCATGTACGTAGTAAATTTTCTAAACGCTCAGCATCCTTTCTCATCGTGAGAGCAGTGGTCCTGAGATAACACAGGGATTCCTCAGTTCTCACACGGATTGCTCTAAGCTCCAATGGATCCCGCTTCCCGAAGACACACCTGGTTTGTAATGCTTACCATTGGAGACAGTCAGCCTGAGATCAGGGATTGCACTACATGGATGGATAGCTGCAAAAGTCACAACAGAGCGCTTTATGGAAGACATCAAGACTTTTATGTGGGACCGTTCCCATCCAGCGTGACTACAAGGCGTCAGACCATAGCGTAAGTATGTCATATCGCAGATGTTGCAAAAAGTCACACAACCAGTAGATGTGAGAGGGTTCCACCCATTTGGGTAGAATCATTGTGCCGTCCTTTTTCCAGAAAGTAATAGACCGAAGTAGGGGCAATAACTCGACAGCAAACACAGCTAAAGTGATATAATACATCATACAGTGCAATAAGTCATCAACACATACAGCAATAAATGTGTAACACATATAAAGTCATACAATGCACAACAGCACACACAAAACACACATCCTGGTAAGGACCTAGCAAAGTTGTCCACTTATGCCCATATTGTGAAGGGGCGGCTTCCACCACCATACACCATCACTGTCTTCTTCACCATCCCTAGCACTAGATTCCCCTAGAACCCCCACACTGTGTCATCTGTGTATTATTTCCTATTCTTCTCAATCTTTCTAATCTCTCCCCACAAAATGGACTCCTTCTCTTTCTGTCTGGGGTTTTTATACTGCCTAAGAGTCATCAGTGATCTTAGACTTATAGTTCCTCACTATTGTAATGAAGGCGACTTGCAAATCATTAGCCTGATCCCTGAGATCATGTGATCTTTATTCTCTGCTTTCTTCATGTTTTCACATGACGGATGACATTTTAGCCGATTTGTGTGTATCAAAGGTTCATTATCTGATATATGAAATGTGCCGAACCAGGTTCAATACAAACTAGTTAGCTCAGCTCTGTACATTGTCCTGCTTTTTCTTAAGCTGTCAGAGCCGTTCCTGTCCACACCCTGGCCCAATACTGCCTATGAACCTACTAGAACGATGAAGTGCCGGCCTCTCTGTGTGTAACGTAGTGACAGATATTAGTTTCCATCCCGTCACACAAGTTATTGTGCGTCCTACAAACTTTCTTCCCTGCAGGACCCCAAGGCATCAACATATTTCCTGTCCCAGTTTTCACCTGCTGTTTGTTAGGAAAAACCATCACTCGAAATGTAAGCTTGGAGCCAAACATGAAAGTGGCCCCAGGGGCCATCACCCAACTTGACACTGAATCTCTATTGTACACTCTCTCTTACTACAAGAACTGCAGATTTGATAGTTATTTAGACACTATCTATCACATGAATCAGTAAGATCAGGATGAACAAGGCTATAATAATAATAATAATAATAATAATAGTCCTTTAATAGTCCCACAATGGGGAAATTCAGTGTGTTACAGCAGCAAAGATAAGCAGATACAAATACAACATGTACAGGAATGTTCCAAGGTGAGAGGCATTACATTAATAGCAGACAGACAGATAGGACGAAGCAGAGGGGGGAGGGGGGGATATAACAGGCAGAGAGATATTTCAGTTCTCTGTGTGTAATGATCTCCGCTTAGGTCGGTGTTGGTTGTACAGCCTAACCGCGGTGGGGAGGAAAGACTTCCGATAGCGCTCCTTCTCACACCTAGGGTGGAGCAGTCGGTCACTGACAGTACTGCTCAGCGCGATCACAGTCTCATGCATGGGATGGGACTTCTTCTCCTGCATGGAGCTCACCACGGACAGTATCCTTCTGTCACCCACCACCTGCACTGGGTCCAGGGGGCTCCCCAGGACAGAGCTGGCCCTTCTAATCAGCTTGTCGAGTTTATTTCTGTCCCTGGTTGATATACTGCTCCCCCAGAAGGCCACTCCAAAGAAGATGGCTGATGCCACTACCGAGTTGAAGAAAGTTCTAAGAAGTGCCCCCCGGATTCCAAAGGCTCTCAGCTTCCTAAGCAGGTAGAGCCTGCTGTGGCCCTTCCTGTACAGGGCCTCCATATGATCTGCCCAGTCCAGCTTATTATTAAGGAGCAAACCCAGGTACTTATAGGTGTTCACAATCTCGATGCCCGTCCCCAGGATGTCCACTGGTTTAGGAGGGCTTCTGCCTTTGCGGAAGTCCACCACCATCTCCTTGGTCTTCCCCGCGTTAATCTTCAGGTGGTTCCGGTGGCACCAGTCCACAAAATCCCGGTTCAGTTCTCTGTACTCCCTGTCATCATCGTCTGTGATGAGACCCACTATTGCAGAGTCGTCAGAATACTTCTGTAGGTAGCAGCTAGATGAGAGCACCTAAAATCTGCAGTGTACAGTGTGAAGAGGAAAGGGGCGAGAACCGTACCCTGAGGTGCCCCCGTATTACAGATCACGGTACCTGACACACAGTCTCGGGCTCTCACGTATTGAGGTCGATTTGTGAGGTAGTCTAGGATCCAGTTGGAGAGGTGGTGGTCCACTCCAGCAAGGCCCAGCTTGTCTCTCAATAACCTGGGCTGTATGGTGTTAAAAGCACTGGAGAAGTCAAAGAACATTATTCTCACCGTGTTCCCTGGTTTCTCCAGGTGAGACAGAGCCCTGTGCAGAAGATATAGGAAGATATAGGACCTATCTATCTATCTATCTATCTATCTATCTCATATCTATCTATCTCATATCTATCTATCTATCTATCTATCTATCTATCTATCTATCTATCTCATATCTATCTATCTCATATCTATCTATCTCATATCTATCTATCTATCTATCGCATATCTATCTATCTATCTATCTATCTATCTATCTATCTATCTATCTATCTATCTCTGTCTCTCTCTCTCTGTATATATATGTGTGTACTGAGCTATGAATAGGGTGGAAACATCTTAAGTGCCTGAAATAGGATTTGTAAATATCACAATCACTATCTAAAATGTCATAAAAGGCTCCCAAACATGTTGCTGAAATGTCTCCTGCAGCAGTGTGAGTAACACTATTGGCAGCCAAAAAAATAAAATAATAATCCTGAAAATATCATAGAAAAGGTCAAATTCAAAAGTAGCTGCAAATTAAAACGTGCAATCTGTGATCTATTTTTTTTTATCCTTGGATTATGAGATTCTCTCTCGGGGACCTTTAAAAAGGTGCAAGTCAAGACCACAAAGGGGTCAATAGCGGATTGACCCAGATGGTGGCTGCCTTTGATAATGTTTGGCCAGTTGGACTCTGAAAACTCTCTTCACTGATGTTACTACTGAGTAATGAAGCACCAAGAAACTGACACTGGTCATCTACTGGACCACAAGGGCTTATACTGTGTTTATCCATTGGTCACTGGGGTACTGTTTACACTGGACCACTAAAGGGCTTTTGAGACTTACTATTGGATTGAGCTATTTGCTGGCTGGCCATGAAGTACCTGACTGCTTAGGCAGTTGGTCAGATTTTTGGCTTCTGATCAAACAAGGTCCAATAATAGTTTTCTTAGTGAACCACCAAGGACTATCACTGGCCTCCCTACTGAACCACCAAGGACTATCACTGGCCTCCCTACTGAACCACCAAGGACTATCACTGGCCTCCCTACTGAATCACCAAGGACTATCTCTGGCCTCCCTACTGAACCACCAAGGACTATCTCTGGCCTCCCTACTGAACCACCAAGGACTATCACTGGCCTCCCTACTGAACCACCAAGGACTATCACTGGCCTCCCTACTGAACCACCAAGGACTATCACTGGCCTCCCTACTGAACCACCAAGGACTATCTCTGACCTCTCTACTGAACCACCAAGGACTATCTCTGACCTCTCTACTGAACCACCAAGGACTATCACTGGCCTCCCTACTGAACCACAAAGGACTATCTCTGGCCTCCCTACTGAACCACCAAGGACTATCTCTGGCCTCCCTACTGAACCACCAAGGACTATCTCTGGCCTCCCTACTGAACCACCAAGGACTATCTCTGGCCTCCTTACTGAACCACCAAGGACTATCACTGGCCTCCCTACTGAACCACCAAGGAAGGATTATAACTGGCCTCCCTACTGAACCACCAAGGACTATCTCTGGCCTCCCTACTGAACCACCAAGGACTATCTCTTTCCTCCCTACTGAACCACCAAGGACTATCTCTGGCCTCCCTACTGAACCACCAAGGACTATCTCTGGCCTCCCTACTGAACCACCAAGGAAGGACTATCACTGGCCTCCCTACTGAACCAGTCAGTCCTGGCACTGGTTATTCACTGGACCTCTAGAGCCTGGGCATTGGTTTTGCCGCTGAACCACCAGGGCCCTGAATTATTTTTCTACTAGACTACCAGTAGACGGAGACTTTATTGGTGAGGGTATAGTTAGTACATTACCGACCACTAAGAACTATTGGCTATTCCAGTGGCAAAGCTACTGCTTTTGTTTAAAATCACAGATCACTGTTTTTTCTACTGAAGAACTAAGACCTTGATACTAGTTTCTATATTAAGACGCCACAGATATGACCCTAATCTTCCCACTGGACCTCCAGGGCTCATATTCTGGTTTTCCTACTAGATGACCATTATTCATGTATCTGGTATAAATCTCCATTATACTTCCAATTTAATAGCCGTGCCTTAGATTGTATCTGAGTAACCTTGCCAAGGCAGAGCAGTTTGTTGACACCCCCAGGCTCCCAGGGCACAACCCAACATTCCTCCTTTTCCTATTTTTGCCCTTTTTAACTTTTTCCTACATTACAGAAGACTTAATTGTCCACAAAGACATAATCCCTTTTACAACACATTTCAAAATATTCATAATATACATTATCTTACAATCCGTCTCATAATATATCTTACAATCCATCTTATAATACATCTTACATTGTATAATACATCTTACAGTACATCTTACATTGTATAATATATCTTACAGTACATCTTACATTGTATAATACATCTTACAGTACATCTTACATTGTATACTACATCTTACAGTACATCTTACATTGTATAATATATCTTACATTGTATAATACATCTTACAGCACATCTTACATTGTATAATATATCTTACAGTACATCTTACATTGTATAATACATCTTACATAATACACTTCAGCCTACATCTTACATTGTATAATATATCTTACAGTACATCTTACATTGTATAATACATCTTACAGTACATCTTACATTGTATAATACATCTTACAGTACATCTTACATTGTATAATACATCTTACAGTACTAATGTATAATACATCTTACAGTACATCTTACATTGTATAATACATCTTACAGTACATCTTACATTGTATAATATATCTTACAGCACTCATCCATTAATACATCTTACATTGTATAATACATCTTACAGTACATCTTACATTGTATAATATATCTTACAGTACATCTTACATTGTATAATACATCTTACATTGTATAATACATCTTACAGTACATCTTACATTGTATAATACATCTTACAGTACATCTTACATTGTATAATAATCTTACATCTTATAGTACATCTTACATTGTATAATACATCTTACAGTACATCTTACATTGTATAATATATCTTACAGTACATCTTACATTGTATACAATACATCTTACATTGTATAATATATCTTACAGTACATCTTACATTGTATAATATATCTTACAGTACATCTTACATTGTATAATACATCTTACAGTACATCTTACATTGTATAATATATCTTACAGTACATCTTACATTGTATAATATATCTTACAGTACATCTTACATTGTATAAAAACAAATATAATACATCTTACAGTACATCTTACATTGTATAATATATCTTACAGTACATCTTACATTGTATAATACATCTTACAGTACATCTTACATTGTATAATATATCTTACGAATTACATTAAAATCACAAAACATGAAAAAGTTACACAATACATTTAACAATATATTTTGTATAAAACAGATTTTATTTCTAAATTCTGCACAATACAACAACACCGAGGGAACAAACTGCACCAAAGGTGGTGACACTTCCTGGCAGCCCCATTGGCTTTTCCTAGGAATAGATGTGAATGTTACATTCTGTTCTTAGTGAATATTAATGGTCTGATATATTCTAGGAAAAATTTCAACCTTAATAAAAGACATAAATGTTCTCTCGTTTGTTTCGTGCAGGGTTTGAAAACGAACAATAATCCTAAAAAGTCCAACAATGAAAATGGTGCCAGAATGTAAGTAAATAGGAAGTTGGGAAAGTACTGCTTATTCTTATCCAATGGCAGCAAATTCCCATGTGTTCACTATATGGAAGTATTATACTTGTATCATATTATTATATATTCACTATATGGCAGTATTATGTAAGCACTATATGGTGGTATCATATTCCCATGTGTTCACTATATGGCAGTAGTATGTTAGTATTATATGGTAGTATCATATTCTTGTGTGTTCACTACATGGCGGTATCATATGGGCACTGTATGGCACAGCCCTGAGATTAGCTGATGACTGTAGGTGAACCAGCACAGTAGCGCCCTGGTCGTACAGTGGACAGTAGTATTATTTGCCAGTGATTCAGTGACGGTCACCCACATATTGCATGGAGGGGGAGCACAGTAATAAGCTCAGTCACCGCCATGGAGATATGTAAGCCTGGGGCACAGAGTCCTATCTCCTACTTACGTGGCTGATAACAGGGAACAATAAATCAGCTAATAGAAGGTAAATGAACTTTCTGTTGAGTGTCCTCTAATGAAGCTGTACATGGAGAAGACAGAGCAGTAGCCATGTCTGGGCAGCCAGATTTACGGCCTTCCTCCTGGTATACGAGCTGTCAGCAGGCCCTAGGACAAATCTTTCAGTTATGCAAAGCTGCCCCAGCCAGAGGGCAGAAAGAGAGAAGGGGGGCTACTTATCAATGGCGATAGAGGTCACCCCCGCCCCCCATCCCTGCTCCCGGGTGCTATATTAGGGCGACACATTTAATGCAAAACAAAAAAAAGTGAAGGAAAGTATTTTTCCTCCATAAAAGCTGTCAGCGGCCGGGATGATCTATATGGCGGCGGAAAGTATTTTTAGACCTGCAGTCATTGCTTTGATCACCAGAACGTCTCAGTCCTCGGCTCTGTCATTGGTTGTCACCGAGCGGAGCCGTAAATTATTACAGGACTGAGGTCTGGGGGGCAAGGGGTTAACTATAGGCTCCTTAATGGGCTCTCAGTGGAGAACCTTATTTTACATATATAGGTGAATTGTATAGGAGATGTCTCTAAGGCAAAGCCAACAAGTGGATTTTTACGAGAATCTATGGCAGATTCTGGGTCTGAAACTTGATTTATGCTGCGGATCTGCCATGGGATGAATCTCATTGTCATTGGATGGAGATCGCCTGTGGCATTTCTGTGCAAAATCCGTGCAAATGATAACCCTGCTGTGGAGTCTGCCTGGATGTATACCTCATTCACATACATGGGTGGGCTCCATATCCGAATACTAGGACCAGACATGACCCTGGCACTTGGGGCTCACCCATATTATGCGTGCAGACCACACCCCCATGCCCCGCCCCCAGAAGATCACTTTAATACTAGACCCATGTTATGCTATGTTGTTATAGTATCATAGTTTATTATGCTATTATACTACATTATATTATTATACTATATTACATTATACTATATTATGTCACCATACCATATTGCATTGTATTATTATATTGATTTATTTAACTTGCTTATATAGCGCCAACATATTCCGCAGCGTTGTACAGACATTGTCCTCTCTCTTTGTCCTTGTTGGGGCTCAGAATCTAAAACAAGCTCAGAACCCGAGTGCTGGAAGCCAATACACAGCACTGAGCACCGACCCATGTACTGTCCTGATTATGTTATCACACTAGACTCTATTACTGGCAAATAATCATCAATAATCCCACAATATGAGCTGAGATCTATATGAGCTCCTGAGATTGTCCCTGATGTCCATATGTAACATCCATCACATAGAGTAGAGCCTGATATGTCTTGTGGCAAAATCACCATATTCAGCTTTTCTTTATCTGGAAAAGCTGAATGACAAGCAACATGGCCACAAGTCCCAGAATGACTTCCCTTCTGCCTAATGTGTGTTATTTTATATTCTATAGGACCTATAGGTGGGACATAATTGTCCAATGAATGAAGATTAAAGTGATTTCTAAGATTTTAATATTGAAGACCCCCTCTCATTGAAGGCAGTGGTGAGTGCTGTGGCCTCCTCTTTCACATGTAACTCTACATTTTTGGGTCATATGGACTTTTGCAAAGCAGATTTATTTAAATGAATGGGATGGAGTTGCGATACCAAGATCAGCCACTATACAATCTATGGCGCTGTGCTTAGTAATCAATGAAGAGGCTGCAGTGCTCAGCGTCAATCAGCTAAAGCTTGGAAAGGGGAGGGGTGAATGTCAGACCCCTCCAAACTGACACTGATGACATATCATTAGGATAGGTCCTCAAATACTAAGTCTCGGAAAACCCCTTTAAGCTTTGATGGTATGTGGAAACCCCTTTAAGTATTGGAGGTATGTGAAAACCCCTTTAAATGCCGGAGTTATGTGAAAATCCCTTTAAATGTTGGAGGTATGTCAAAACCCCTTTAAATATTGGAGGTATGTGAAAATCCCTTTAAATGTTGGAGGTATGTGAAAATCCCTTTAAGTGTTGGAGGCACATGAAAATCCCTTTAAGTGTTGGCAGTATGTGATGTAGGTGACAACCTCATTACCCAGCTCAGCGAGTACCTGCGACCATCACATGACCAGGGCAAATATTTAAAAGTACACAATGGCGCCTCCTAGTCATCTGGCGGCCTTATTTGTGGTTGCCACTCAGCTTTCTAAGAAGCAGATAACCCTTGGGATGAACTAATAGCTGTAACACTGTGTCCCCCTACAGATACTTTGTATGGTATCCGTATAATGTCTGTCCTGAGTCCGCCCCATACATCTCCGCCGTCATGTCCAAATCTAATTCAGCTAAGTGGGCTCTCTGCTTGTAGAGGGGGAGGGGGTCAGCGCCGGACGCCCCCTCCACTCTGCAGTCTCATAGGTCAGGTGACAGGTCAAATATAGACAAGAGGAGGCCATTTTAAGACCCTGTCACTGAAACCACAGCAACAGGATGGAGCGAGTGTCCCGTCAGGGTCCGGGCCGGGGCCGGCGCTATAATACGCTCTGACTATATTAGTCGCGGCTCTGGCTCGTGTCCAGGAGCTGAATCCACAGTGACATTAGACGTGCGGTGTCTGACAAGTAAACACGTAGGGGGACGGGCACGAAAACCGCAGCACTGGCACTGTATCACACAGGATGGGATTAGATACACAGCTCAGCAGGCAGTATCACACAGGATGGGATTAGATACACAGCTCAGCAGGCAGTATCACACAGGATGGGATTAGATACACAGCTCAGCAGGCAGTATCACACAGGATGGGATTAGATACACAGCTCAGCAGGCTGTATCACACAGGATAGGATTAGATACACAGCTCAGCAGGCAGTATCACACAGGATGGGATTAGATACACAGCTCAGCAGGCAGTATCACACAGGATGGGATTAGATACACAGCTCAGCAGACTGTATCACACATGATAGGATAAGATACACAGCTCAGCAGGCTGTATCACACAGGATAGGATTAGATACACAGCTCAGCAGGCAGTATCACACAGGATGGGATTAGATACACAGCTCAGCAGGCAGTATCACACAGGATGGGATTAGATACACAGCTCAGCAGGCAGTATCACACAGGATGGGATTAGATACACAGCTCAGCAGGCTGTATCACACAGGATAGGATTAGATACACAGCTCAGCAGGCAGTATCACACAGGATGGGATTAGATACACAGCTCAGCAGGCAGTATCACACAGGATGGGATTAGATACACAGCTCAGCAGGCAGTATCACACAGGATGGGATTAGATACACAGCTCAGCAGGCTGTATCACACAGGATAGGATTAGATACACAGCTCAGCAGGCAGTATCACACAGGATGGGATTAGATACACAGCTCAGCAGGCAGTATCACACAGGATGGGATTAGATACACAGCTCAGCAGACTGTATCACACATGATAGGATAAGATACACAGCTCAGCAGGCTGTATCACACAGGATAGGATTAGATACACAGCTCAGCAGGCAGTATCACACAGGATGGGATTAGATACACAGCTCAGCAGGCAGTATCACACAGGATGGGATTAGATACACAGCTCAGCAGGCAGTATCACACAGGATGGGATTAGATACACAGCTCAGCAGGCAGTATCACACAGGATGGGATTAGATACACAGCTCAGCAGGCAGTATCACACAGGATAGGATTAGATACACAGCTCAGCAGGCAGTATCACACAGGATGGGATTAGATACACAGCTCAGCAGGCAGTATCACACAGGATGGGATTAGAACACAGCTCAGCAGACTGTATCACACATGATAGGATAAGATACACAGCTCAGCAGGCTGTATCACACAGGATAGGATTAGATACACAGCTCAGCAGGCAGTATCACACAGGATGGGATTAGATACACAGCTCAGCAGGCAGTATCACACAGGATGGGATTAGATACACAGCTCAGCAGGCAGTATCACACAGGATGGGATTAGATACACAGCTCAGCAGGCTGTATCACACAGGATAGGATTAGATACACAGCTCAGCAGGCAGTATCACACAGGATGGGATTAGATACACAGCTCAGCAGGCAGTATCACACAGGATGGGATTAGATACACAGCTCAGCAGACTGTATCACACATGATAGGATTAGATACACAGCTCAGCAGGCTGTATCACACAGGATAGGATTAGATACACAGCTCAGCAGGCAGTATCACACAGGATGGGATTAGATACACAGCTCAGCAGGCAGTATCACACAGGATGGGATTAGATACACAGCTCAGCAGGCAGTATCACACAGGATGGGATTAGATACACAGCTCAGCAGGCTGTATCACACAGGATAGGATTAGATACACAGCTCAGCAGGCAGTATCACACAGGATGGGATTAGATACACAGCTCAGCAGACTGTATCACACATGATAGGATAAGATACACAGCTCAGCAGGCTGTATCACACAGGATAGGATTAGATACACAGCTCAGCAGGCAGTATCACACAGGATGGGATTAGATACACAGCTCAGCAGGCAGTATCACACATGATAGGATAAGATACACAGCTCAGCATACTGTATCACACAGGATGGGATTAGATACACAGCTCAGCAGGCAGTATCACACAGGATAGGATTAGAGACACTAGATCAACAGGCAGTATCACACATGATAGGATTAGATACACAGCTCAGTAGACTGTATCACACATGATAGGATAAGATACATAGCTCAGCAGGCTGTATCACACAGGATGGGATTAGATACACATCTCAGCAGGCTGTATCACACATGATAGGATAAGATACATAGCTCAGCAGACTGTATCACACAGGATGGGATTAGATACACAGCTCAGTAGACTGTATCACACAGGATGGGATTAGATACACAGCTCAGTAGACTGTATCACACAGGATAGGTTTAGATACACAGCTCAGCAGACAATATCACACAGGATAGGATTAGATACACAGCTCAGCAGGCAGTATCACACAGGATAGGATTAGATACACAGCTTGGTAGACAGTATCACACATGATGGGCTTAGATCCACAGCTTGGTAGACAGTATCACACATGATAGGCTTAGATCCACAGCTTGGTAGACAGTATCACACATGATGGGCTTAGATCCACAGCTTGGTAGACAGTATCACACGTGATAGGCTTAGATCCACAGCTTGGTAGACAGTATCACACATGATGGGCTTAGATCCACAGCTTGGTAGACAGTATCACACGTGACAGGCTTTTATAAATCAGCTCTTGATAGAGTATTACATATGATAAGCTTAGATATAGCAGTTTAGTAACTGTATCACATATGGTAAGCTTAGATACACTTCTCCCTCCCCCTCATTTGCACAAGGAATATCCTATAAGCTCCATATATAATGTGTAATGAGCGGGGGTGGAGGATGCTCCGGCCTCCAGTATCCCAGTATGGACTCCCAGTATAAAGGGCCGGGATTACCTGTCATTGGGGCAGGGGTCACAGATATTTGGCCTGATAGTTTTGGGTGTGTAAATTGGAATTCTGCCAGTACTATGAAAGGATTGTGGGGTAAGCGCAGACTGTTGGGCAAAGTTTCATTATCTAGAGCGCCCTCCTGCTGGATCCACTGCTGGCTTTAGTTTAAACACTGAATAGAAAATTGCATCAAAAACTGCAGGTGTGATTTCAGCCTTAGAGCTGTATGTTATAAATCACATCAAATTCAGTGAATTCTATGGGGTCCGGAAGCAGATCAAGCATTGGTCGTGGTGCAGGAGGAAAGCTTCAGGCAGGGGTCAGACATCTGCAGATATAAAAGGGAAGTCTCAATGACCCCTCCTCTGGGGCACCCCTCCGCTGCCCACCATCAAGTACTGACACCCTGACACCATAACTCTGCTATGTACTGCTTAGAATCCAATGGGGCAGGTAACCCAACACCCACAGATGAGGCATCCGGATATTTCCATAGTTCCCATTGGTTAATGAAGAGTGTCCGGACATGTTCTCCAAAGCCAATAACAGCTAAAGGAGTAAATCTGACCCCCAACAATCACTAGAACGGGGCTCAAGGAAGCCAAGAAGAAATGACTGAAGGGGCACAGCACTCAATAGGCATCAGTGGCGTCTCAGTGACTCTGCCCCTTTGTATTAGTGATCAGTGGGGTCTCAGCCCCTTTATATTAGTGATCAGTGGGGTCTCAGCCCCTTTATATTAGTGATCAGTGGGGTCTCAGCTCTTCTGTCCTTATGTATTAGTGATCAGTGGGGTCTCAGCCCCTTTATATTAGTGATCAGTGGGGTCTCAGTCCCTTTATATTAGTGATCAGTGGGGTCTCAGCTCTTCTGTCCTTATGTATTAGTGATCAGTGGGGTCTCAGCCCCTTTATATTAGTGATCAGTGGGGTCTCAGCTCTTCTGTCCTTATGTATTAGTGATCAGTGGGGTCTCAGCTCTTCTGTCCTTATGTATTAGTGATCAGTGGGGTCTCAGTCCCTTTATATTAGTGATCAGTGGGGTCTCAGCTCTTCTGTCCTTATGTATTAGTGATCAGTGGGGTCTCAGCTCTTCTGTCCTTATGTATTAGTGATCAGTGGGGTCTCAGTCCCTTTATATTAGTGATCAGTGGGGTCTCAGCTCTTCTGTCCTTATGTATTAGTGATCAGTGGGGTCTCAGCTCTTCTGTCCTTATGTATTAGTGATCAGTGGGGTCTCAGCTCTTCTGTCCTTATGTATTAGTGATCAGTTGGGTCTCAGCTCCGCCTTTATATTAGTGATCAGTGGGGTCTCAGCTCTTCTGTCCTTATGTATTAGTGATCAGTGGGGTCTCAGCTCTTCTGCCCTTTTGTATTAGTGATCAGTGGGGTCTCAGCTCTTCTGTCCTTATGTATTAGTGATCAGTGGGGTCTCAGCCCCCTTTGTATTAGTGATCAGTGGGGTCTCAGCTCTTCTGTCTTTATGTATTAGTGATCAGTGGGGTCTCAGCTCTTCTGTCCTTATGTATTAGTGATCAGTGGGGTCTCAGCCCCTTTATATTAGTGATCAGTGGGGTCTCAGCTCTTCTGTCCTTATGTATTAGTGATCAGTGGGGTCTCAGCTCTTCTGTCCTTATGTATTAGTGATCAGCGGAGTCTCAGCCACTATATTAGTGATCAGCGGAGTCTCAGCACCCTCTGACATTTCACTATGACTTGTCAGAAGTGATAGGCCCCTTTATCAGTCACAGATACAGCTGATGATGGGCGGTCTCTTTGCTCTGATACTTGTATGTATCTTTATATTTGCAGGTGTATTAAGCAAACAGACCGTCCCGCTCCTCCCAGTATAATACGCTGTGTCATCGCGTCCAGTACTCTGCAGTATTATTAGAGATATCGCTCGTGGCGTCTCATTGTTTACAGTATTAAGGTCACGGAAAGCGGCTGATAGTCCTGGTTAGTCATCTGTAATATCATACCTGGCACTGATATAGCGCGCTACAACTCCCAACATGACCTGACCACTGGATGTGACCATAATACAATCTTATATTGTATACATAAAACACTACAACCCCCAACATGATCCAACTACTGGACATAACCATAATACAATCCTATTATATTCTATATATAGAACACTACAACCCCCAACATGACCTGACAGCTGGACATAACCATAATACAATCCTATTATATTGTATACATAGAACACTACAACCCCCAGCATGACTGATCACTGGATATGACCATAATACAATCCTATTATACTGTATACATAGAACACTACAACCCCCAACCTCACTGATCACTGGACATGACCATAATACAATCCTATTATACTGTATACATAGAGCACTACAACCCCCAGCATGACTGATCACTGGACATGACCATAATACAATCCTATTATACTCTATACATAGAACACTACAACCCCCAGCATGACTGATCACTGGACATGACCATAATACAATCCTATTATACTCTATATAGTAATTTACAATCTCTTTACCATGGGAATCCCTACTACTACCACACCCATCCCTACTGTGTTAGTGACCTCTATTGGTATCTTCAGGGAATCCCCAACCAAGTACCAAGGACATATTCTTCTATGGAATTCAGCTCTATACGTAATAACCAAAACATGGCCCAACCAAGTCAGAGAACTGGCAGAACTACTTTAAGTGACGAGAATTCTTCAGTTTAGGAGTTTCCAAGAATAAAAAAGATCAAGATGTAGCAGGGCCCAGAGGGTAAACGTGTCCTACAAGATGTCTCCCCTGGAAGCCTTGGGATCTCCACTAATCTCTGCTCTGCTGGGATCACCAAACTCTTCAGCCTCCTCATTTATGTTCCTGGAGGGTCACAGAGCGGAATGAGCAGTAAGAGCCTACCACCCCATATGTAATAAATCTTGTTCTCCTATTCTTTAAACGGAGTCTGCCAACAAAAACTAATATATTCCCCATCTCTGAGATCACAGTTTTTTTTTTTCAATATGCAAATAAGCTCTTGGGAGCAATGATGTTGTTGCAGTTGCTCCAAAGAGCTCATTTGAATACTTGCAAAAAAGACAATATCTAGCTCATAAATGTAGGCATCAATTCACAAGGAGAAAACACCATATGGTTTAGGTGAACCTAACCTATCTATCTGCAGGGCTGGGGTGATATGCTGGGTCTGGTGACACTAACCTATCTATCTGCAGGGCTGGGGTGATATGCTGGGTCTGGTGACACTAACCTCACTGCAGGGCTGGGGTGATATGCTGGGTCTGGTGACACTAACCTATCTATCTGCAGGGCTGGGGTGATATGCTGGTTCTGGTGACACTAACCTATCAATCTGCAGGGCTGGGGTGATATGCTGGGTCTGGGGACACTAACCTATCTATCTGCAGGGCTGGGGTGATATGCTGGTTCTGGTGACACTAACCTATCTATCTGCAGGGCTGGGGTGATATGCTGGGTCTGGTGACACTAACCTATCTATCTGCAGGGCTGGGGTGATATGCTGGGTCTGGTGACACTAACCTATCTATCTGCAGGGCTGGGGTGATATGCTGGGTCTGGTGACAGTAACCTATCTATCTGCAGGGCTGGGGTGATATGCTGGGGTCTGGTGACACTAACCTATCTATCTGCAGGGCTGGGGTGATATGCTGGTTCTGGTGACACTAACCTATCTATCTGCAGGGCTGGGGTGATATGCTGGGTCTGGTGACACTAACCTATCTATCTGCAGGGCTGGGGTGATATGCTGGTTCTGGTGACACTAACCTATCTATCTGCAGGGCTGGGGTGATATGCTGGTTCTGGTGACACTAACCTATCTATCTGCAGGGCTGGGGTGATATGCTGGTTCTGGTGACACTAACCTATCTATCTGCAGGGCTGGGGTGATATGCTGGTTCTGGTGACACTAACCTATCTATCTGCAGGGCTGGGGTGATATGCTGGGGTATGGAACAGACTGCCTTTAATGACATTGGTCGCTCTCCTTGGCACCCTTCTCCTTCAGCCATGTCCATTATACACAGGCGCCCCTGTAGTGATTTGTATAGAGATTTGATTTGTACCTGCCACTGGCGTCTATCTATGCCTCGAGGATTTGCCTTGGCAGTAGCTGCCTGGCATTGGCTGCTATCGTTTACTGCCCACTAATACGCCCAACTGTTTTCCTGCGGTAGTTTTATCCAGCATTTTATTATGTAACACATAATTGTAGAATTTGTTTCCTTGGCCCTTGTGCAGAATCCGCCCGAGGATTGAGCAGGACGCTGATTTTTATTTCCACTAGCTGGCGGTGCAATTTTTACAGCCACAAAAATTCTACTGTGTGAAAATACCCTTACTGTTGTTTTACTTTGAAGCTGAAATCCAGTCCTCTCCTAATACTTCTCAGAGCTGATGATTTGTTACATTTGTATCCAGTTTAGACAATCCATTGTGAGCAACACCCTGAACCCAAGACATTTTATGAACACTGATACATTGTAACAAACTATCATAAACTGGGAGAGATTTGTACTGCTGATGTGTTCTGCTCACAGAGGATTGTACAGACAATTGTAACAAACCCTCAGTTGTCATAGGCTGAAGAGTAGAGCACGTTTCAGTCTCTGTATGTAAACAAGAACCTTCCTATTCACTGACAGCAAGTGGAAGCTGATCTCACAAAGTATATGAGAAAGTTGCAGAACATTTTATTGGACGGGATCTTCACATCTGGGTCCAGGATCTACAGCTCAGGCCTGGCTCTGGACAGTCCCATCTACACCATGGCTGTATCATTATTCCCTGTCCCGAGGGTCCAGACATCCAGAGATGAAGACGTGGGTTGTCACAGTCCAGCTCCTCGCCCGTCGTCTTCCTGTGTGGGTGTTTGGGGTCTGTCCTGCAGGCTGGAGATTATTTGATGTCTATAATAGTCTGGAACATAATAATGATGAATCGGCCGCTCCTCTCCCCAGGCGGCCTTATCCACCCCCTCCCCATCATATCCCCCTCCCGTGTCCAGCAGGTGTTATATGATTTAGCGTAGATGTTTGTTTTTTGGTAGATTTTTCTGGTCATGTGATCGTCCCTATAGGAACATCTGCTCTGTAGGTTTGCCGATTCCTTGGGGGCTGCTCTGTTTAGAGAATGATGGTTTGTTACAAGGGTCTGTAAGTGAGGTAGTAAGGGTCCCCAGAGGGGCAGATCAGGATTATGTGCAGATTTCTATACAGAACATTCCATGGTCCATTAGCTTCAAGTCAATGAGAAATTCTGTATCTCATTCACGTGGTGCAGATTTTTTTTTCCATGTGGAACTTGATAGATGGGGCAAATTTTAAAATTCCTTAATATGTCACTTTATATCTCTTCTTCTGGCATGGATTCCACTCCTGGGTTTGGCAGCGCGGTTTTTACCACAAACTGGGGATGGGATTCACTAGAATCCCATCCACTTTGCTCTGACTGTTAAACACTGCGATTTTTTTTTCCGCAGCGTTTCCGCCATGGGCGAATCGTGGCGTTTACGCCATGTGGGGCCCCGGCCTAATACAGTTTTTGGTTCAGTTTCTTAATTTACTGTGCTTCACCTGTAAAACTAAACCAAGCACTGCATACAGATCTGATGTAGTTTCAACTGTGCCTATAACTGCACTGTGTGCATGTACCCTAAACTAATCATAGGGAGTCCCTATCCTGGAATTAAAAGCAATTAGCTGCAATCTGTGCTGGGTTCAATTTCCCTGCAGCGCCACCATAGGGGAAATGAAGCATTGCATTCTGGCTGTTATGGTCATATAACACATGGACTTTCTGAGTCCTCCAGTGACAGACACGCTCTCTTGTTCTCTGCTTTAGTTAAAAGATGAGGATCCTGACCGACAGACTTCACCCACCCCTAATAACTTCGCCTTTCCTCATAGGGTTATTAAAATGTTTTATTTATTTCTATTTATTTTTTATCCCACAATATGCCCTTTAAGGTGCTGCCATACTGTTACATGATAACGGAGCCCTGGGCCCTCAGGGGCACTAGGACTCTGGTGGAAATATAATCCCATACAGATAATGCTCTGCACCCATCTTTCCTAGACACCTGAATGGAGACCCTGATGATCTGCACTGATCAGAGCAGTATCGAGGATTGTCTTCACTGACCTAACCCTATATCTAAAATAGAAGACAAACTGACCCCAGCAGCACAGAGGACACGTGCTCCGCACCCCCAGCTGCGTCCATGACCTTCATCTTGTATTGTTACATAATCAGATTTGCCATTCAGGAATCTGGGAAAGCTGAGTGATGAGTATATTGGCAGTGCTATTAGTGATATTATGTATCTGGCAGTCCGAGGCGCAGGCGGCAGCTCACAGGGGGTCAGGCTGATATTGGAGGTTACCAGACTGTACTTCAGCTTTCTAATCCTTGACCAGTAAATCCAGTGAACGTGATACTGGAAACCTTACCAGAGCCCAAAGGACGGGCCGTGCTGTTATCTAGCAGTGTAATCCAGGAGTGCACATCTCACTGCGTAGTAGGATGTGACTATAGGGGTGCGAGTCTACGGAGAAGGAAGGTAACAATATCTGCACAGCATCAAATATGATAGGACAGGGCTGTATGTGACAATATATGATGGAGGTGAAGGAGACAAGTGGGAGAACTGGAGGGAACAGGGTTGCAGCAGCACAGAGTATTTCAGGAGAGGGTGATTTACAAATCCCAATATGTTTGTGGCTATTTCTATTCTTTTGTAAAATGAAGAATACCTCATCGCCCCTCTAATATGACCCCGGGGATTGGGGGGGGGGGGCTCTTCTGTCACTTTCTTAAAAAGAACAGGAAAAATTATTACCTAGTCTGACTATAGATCCTGATATAGTGCACAGCGGATGATGGATACATTTCCTTTAAGGAGTTATTCCAGTAGTTACAAGTTATGTGGACAGGGGTTAACTGTCGGGGCAGTGGGGATCAACCTCTGGGACCCCCAATTATAACAATGGGGTCTTGTGTCCCTTTTGTGAACGGACTGTTGAGTTGTACATGTGTAACCTGCCGCCCCATTCATACAGAGGACACAGGACCCCATTGTTGTTGTCCCAGCTGGTCCAGATCGAGTGCATGGGGATAACGTGTAATTATGAGATTACCCCTTTAATGAACACTATAGCAAACCTGATACTTGGGGGACATTTCCTAAGGTCAATGCCCCAGAATTCTATCTTGCCGACAAAAATTGGTGCAAAAGCCACAAACTACGCAAAAGTGTTTAGAATCTGGCATGATAAGTGAGAATTTTTTCATTGGTGTTCTTTTGATCCCTGTGTCACCCTTGGCCCTCTTATGCCCTGCGCTAGGTATAGCACAATATATCAGGTGTGTCTAGAGTGTCCCTTTATGTTTACGACTCCCTGGATATACGTCTAGTGAGGCAATTCACCCAGAGATTGAGGACAAGTTGTTATCTTGTAGCAAAACCTAAAGCAACAGACGTGTTTTCCTTTCACTTGGGACAGGAAGTGTTATCAGGTGGACAAGTGACAGGGACATTTCCCAGAAAGCAGTGTCTGGGGTTTTCGGAATTCTTAAATGTACCAAAGATTAGAGTGCGGAGACCAGTGCTCAGACAGGTAGTAAGGGAGCGCTCAGAGACAGCTCGCCCTCCGCTGGCACAGTCCGCTGTATTGTACTTGGGTAGACGCCGACCCCGTGTCATATATCACGTCTAATATCACTGAGCTGCCTGCAATATGGCTGTCTGGCCAGGGCTTGTACCCTAAAACTAAATCTGTCAGTAGGTATGAGATCTGCCTGTAAACGTCTGTGCATTGGGGCGGCCATAGCCTTGACTTGTGGTTTATGCAGGACTTAATATTTTAAAGGGGAGCTCTCACCTCTCACCTCTTCTGACTTGTCAACAATTCTGCAGCATCTTGTCTTATATTTGCATTGTGCTGTTCCTCTGTTATTCCTCCTAGAAATCTATCAAGAAACAAGACCTGTAAAGGCAGGACGCCATTCACTTCAGATTAATGGGGCAGTAGGGATGAATGAACCGATTAGTTTGAAATGGATTTGACCCCAAAGTTTTGGGTTTGCCAGAACATGAAACTTTTGGGGTTCTTCACCCAAAAAACTGTTTTATACTCTTGGGTTTCCTGAGATCCCAGAGTGTAACAAGTGGAGGCCCAGGGGAGGTGTAAAACATAGCACTTATACTCACCTCGCCTGACCTCTCCTGGGCATCCTTGAGATGTTTGGCAGTTCCTGGAGTCCTCTTCAGGCCTCTTCCAGCCTCTGGTTGATGTCAAGAGCTCAGGGGTCACTGCTGAGGCCTAATCACAGGCTTTGGTGATGGCCCCAGGGCGCGTGATGTCAGCCAAAGGCCTGAAGAGGCCTGAAGAAGTCTCCAAGAACTGCCGACACCTCAAGGATGCCCAGGAGAGGTCAGGTGAGGTGAGTATAAGTGTTTGCTATGTCTTTTACCTCCCCTAGGCCTCCACTTATTATACTCTAGTGTCTGGAGAGGCCTGCGAGTATAATAATAGCACTAGTTATGTCCGAAACAAGCCAGAGGGCCAAACCTCATGGATATTCTTCGAAATAAATCTCGTGACATTCTCCCATCTCTATGGGGCAGATGTCTGGTTATTACTAAGCCTAAAACTGACCGGTACTTCCTGGAAGTCACTTATAGATCCATATATGTGGAGGAGTATTGGCTGCGCTGTGACTATAGCTTTACAGAAGGAACTTGCACATCACAAAATGATGACGGATAATGTTGCATTGATTTTTTTGGAAACTGTAGTGAGCACGCTCTATGATGTGAGAGGGATGAGGGGCTGAACTGTGTCCATCTGGTGTTATCTGTCTCCATAGTACACAGCACATAAGTGACAGGAAGTGTTATCTTATTGTGAATGCTTAGTGTGAATTCCCTTTGTAGCAGAGTCCCTTAAGTCGTCATGTGCCATATTTAGGGGCCCTCAGGTCATCTAGGACACGGAGCCCGAGTGCTGCCACCAATATCTACGCCATGACTAGAAGCTTCTTAAACTGTTTTTCTTAGATACGTCTGTTACCGAGCTCAGGAAACCCACCGCTCTTATCTGTGACTTCATCTCATCTCTGTCTGCACGGAGGAAACACCAAGCCTGGCATTATGTCTGAGTGTAAGGCTTCCCCATCCTGTTGTGCTGCAGCCGAGGGCATGGCAGCTCCCAATCTTCTAATTGTTTCATTCATGTCCCCTGGCAGAAGATCAGAATGTCACCATCAAACAATGCAAGAAGAGAAAACAGACTGCACAAGATCGAAATGGGGGGTTCACAAGCAACCTTGTAAAATCTTCATTTCAAGACTTCAGTTGTTCTTACCTTAATTTTACTACAGTACAGACCAAAAGTTTAGACACACCTTCTCACTCCAAGAGTTTTCTGTATTTTCATGACTATAAAAATTGTAGATTCACACTGAAGGCATCAAAACTATGAATTACCACATGTGGAATTATATACTTAACAAAAAAGTGTGAAACAACTGAAAATATGTCTTATATTCTAGGTTCTTCAAAGTAGCCACCTTTTGCTTTGATTACTGCTTTGCACACTCTTGGCATTCTCTTGATGAGCTTCAAGAGGTAGTCACCTGAAATGGTTTTCACTTCACAGGTGTGCCCTGTCAGGTTTAAGAAGTGGGATTTCTTGCCTTCAGCCAGTCCGAAAAATTGGGAAAACTTTGAAAGTGTCCCCAAGTGCAGTGGCCAAAACCATCAAGCACTACAAAGAAACTGGCTCACATGAGGACCGCCCCAGGAAAGGAAGACCAAGAGTCACCTCTGCTGCGGAGGATAAGTTCATCCGAGTCACCAGCCTCAGAAATCGCAGGTTAACAGCAGCTCAGATTAGAGACCAGGTCAATGCCACACAGAGTTCTAGCAGCAGACACATCTCTACAACAACTGTTAAGAGGAGACTGTGTGCAGCAGGCCTTCATGGTAAAATAGCTGCTAGGAAACCACTGCTAAGGACAGGCAACAAGCAGAAGAAGAACACAAGGAATGGACATTAGACCTGTGGAAATCTGTGCCTTGGTCTGATGAGTCCAAATTTGAGATCTTTGGTTCCAACCACCGTGTCTTTGTGCGACGCAGAAAAGGTGAACGAATGGACTCTACATGTCTGGTTCCCACCGTGAAGCATGGAGGAGGAGGTGTGATGGTGTGGGGGGGGCTTTGCTGGTGACACTGTTGGGGATTTATTCAAAATGGAAGGAATACTGAACCAGCATGGTTACCACAGCATCTTGCAGCGGCATGCTATTCCATCCGGTTTGCGTTTAGTTGGACCATCATTTATTTTTCAACAGGACAATGACCCCAAACACACCTCCAGACTGTGTAAGGGCTATGTGACCAAGAAGGAGAGTGATGGGGTGCTACGTCAGATGACCTGGCCTCCACAGTCACCAGACCTGAACCCAATCCAGATGGTTTGGGGTGAGCTGGACCGCAGAGTGAAGGCAAAAGGGCCAACAAGTGCTAAGCATCTCTGGGAACTCCTTCAAGACTGTTGGAAGACCATTTCAGGTGACTACCTCTTGAAGCTCATCAAGAGAATGCCAAGAGTGTGCAAAACTGCCCAATTCTTATGGGGTCACTACACAAACAAAAAATGAAATATACCCGTGCGAAGCCGGGACCTTCCTCTAGTATACATATATATAAGCTCATCAAGAGAATGCCAAGAGTGTGCAAAGCAGTAATCAAAGCAAAAGGTGGCTACTTTGAAGAACCTAGAATATAAGACATATTTTCAGTTGTTTCACACTTTTTTGTTAAGTATATAATTCCACATGTGTTAATTCATAGTTTTGATGCCTTCAGTGTGAATCTACAATTTTTATAGTCATGAAAATACAGAAAACTCTTGGAATGAGAAGGTGTGTCCAAACTTTTGGTCTGTACTGTACCTGTAAACCATCAACAAGTAGGCCGTCTGCTGTTGACAGATTTTATCATGGTTGTGAATAACCAGGGCAGCTTGTCACACATGAATCACCATAAACCTAATGACGGGTTTTATGTGTTATTTACTGCTTTGTGATGTTTATTTGTTGCATTTTATTTTATTTTATTACAAAAAACATTAATTTTCCTAAATTCTTTAAAGTTTAAAGACCTCTGTATATGTGCGCAGAAATCTATAGGCCAGCAATTTCCAACCTGTGACTCTCTAGCTCATTCTAAACTACAACTCCCAGCATGGCACTGACACTAAAGAGGCGCATACTAAGAGCCCACAGATCCATTAACAGCAGCTTGTTGATGGTTTCCAGGTAGCAGCAGCCATTGTGTCCCTGATGCACAAAGTAAAATGTAAAAAGTGAAAAATAATGTCAAAGATGCTGGATTGTACAAAACTACCAAATTTAGTGCCCATGTTACTCTGCCACAAGACTTCTTTTGTGTCTTTTACTTTTCTTATTCTCACATAGCCCTTTTACCATCCACAGAATGCCCTCATTGCAGACACAATGCCCCTTAACTTGCCAACAGTGCCACTTATCCTAGCCACAATGCCCCTTATCTTAGCCATAATGATCCCATGACATTCACAATAACTGGCCACAATACCTCTTATTCTAGCCATATCACCACTTATCCTAGCCACAATGCCACTTATCCTAGCCACAATGCCCTTTATCCTAGCCACAATGCCCTTTATCCTAGCCACAATGCCCCCATGGCATTCACAATGCCCCTTGCAAAGTGGGACCTGTAGGTATCTAACTTGTTTTTTTCCAGCATATCCTAAGGTTTCTCCCATGCATCTCCTCCCCAGTGACATACAAGCACAGGGCCGTCCACATGATGGGTCAGCCCAGGCTGCTTTCTTCTGTTCCTCCATAGTCCAATTCTGATGTTTACGTTCCAATTGTAGGTGCCTTTGGTGGTGGACAGGGGTAAGCATGGGTCCTGTGACTGGTCAGCCACTATGCGCCCCCATACACAGCAAGCTGCAATGCCCTGTGTGTCCTGACACCTTTCTATCATAGCTAGTAGGAACATTTGCAGTGATTTGCTTTACAGCAGCTCCTCTGTGGGATCACTGTCCACTCACATCATTGAGCCTTGTGCTCCTGTGACCACTTTGGGCAGGTACCAACCTCTACATACCGGGAACACCCCACAAGACCTGCGCTTTGGGGATGATCTGACCTAGTCCTCACCATCACAATATGGCCCTTGTCATAATAACTCAGCCCTTATACTTTCCTATTTCTCCTGCTATCAATGCACCAACACGCCATTGTCACCAGATAGTCCGTGTCATTCACGTCACCTGTCAGAGGTTTTAATGCTATGGCTGATGGTTTTTCTATCGACACCTTTTCACATTAGAGCTGATGCTTGTCCTGAATAAACCCCATCATAGGCAAATACCGGCATCACATGTGTCATCTGAAGACCCTGAACCTGCAGTGTTTGTGGTTGTGGGGGAGTGAGAGAGCGGCAGAGAAGAGCGAGTAACATATAGTGGGTGCTCCGAGCCCCCATCTACATCACTGTGACGATAAGTCCCCTCCATCCTGACACTGGGAATTCCACAGGGCATGAGGCTGACAATGCTGCGAGCGTGTGGTCACCGACACCTACACAGTCTCACCTCTGACCCAGCACCTGGGAGGTTTCCATTCACGTGGTTTTCATTGATGTCTACAGAGACAAGAGCAGTGACCTTTATAATATAGAGAGAAGAGAAGGTCACAGAGAAGCAAAACCGCCCCAACCTATGTACAAGAGGCCACACATTAATATAAGTACACTGTAACAGATCCTCACCTCAATGCAGACTAAACCTGAACATTTTTCCTCACTGTGTACATACATTACATTACTTATCCTGTACTGATCCTGAGTTACATCCTGTATTATACTCCAGAGCTGCACTCACTATTCTGCTGGTGCAGTCACTGTGTACATACATTACATTACTTATCCTGTACTGATCCTGAGTTACATCCTGTATTATACTCCAGAGCTGCGCTCACTATTCTGCTGGTGCAGTCACTGTGTATATACATTACATTACTTATCCTGTACTGATCCTGAGTTACATCCTGTATTATACTCCAGAGCTGCGCTCACTATTCTGCTGGTGCAGTCACTGTGTACATACATTACATTACTTATCCTGTACAGATCCTGAGTTACATCCTGTATTATACTCCAGAGCTGCGCTCACTATTCTGCTGGTACAGTCACTGTGTACATACATTACATTACTTATCCTGTACTGATCCTGAGTTACATCCTGTATTATACTCCAGAGCTGCACTCACTATTCTGCTGGTGCAGTCACTGTGTACATACATTACATGACTTATCCTGTACTGATCCTGAGTTACATCCTGTATTATACTCCAGAGCTGCGCTCACTATTCTGCTGGTACAGTCACTGTGTACATACATTACATTACTTATCCTGTACTGACCCTGAGTTACATCCTGTATTATACTCCAGAGCTGCACTCACTATTCTGCTGGTACAGTCACTGTGTACATACATTACATTACTTATCCTGTACTGATCCTGAGTTACATCCTGTATTATACTCCAGAGCTGCACTCACTATTCTGCTGGTACAGTCACTGTGTACATACATTACATTACTTATCCTATACTGATCCTGAGTTACATCCTGTATTATACTCCAGAGCTGCGCTCACTATTCTGCTGGTACAGTCACTGTGTACATACATTACATTACTTATCCTGTACTGATCCTGAGTTACATCCTGTATTATACTCCAGAGCTGCACTCACTATTCTGCTGGTGCAGTCACTGTGTACATACATTACA
Source organism: Leptodactylus fallax (assembly GCA_947044405.1). Taxonomy (NCBI): domain Eukaryota; kingdom Metazoa; phylum Chordata; class Amphibia; order Anura; family Leptodactylidae; genus Leptodactylus; species Leptodactylus fallax. The sequence continues at coordinate 743,889 of CAMRHE010000587.1, forward strand.
TTACTTATCCTGTACTGATCCTGAGTTACATCCTGTATTATACTCCAGAGCTGCACTCACTATTCTGCTGGTGCAGTCACTGTGTACATACATTACATTACTTATCCTGTACTGATCCTGAGTTACATCCTGTATTATACTCCAGAGCTGCACTCACTATTCTGCTGGTACAGTCACTGTGTACATACATTACATTACTTATCCTGAATTATACTCCAGAGCTGCGCTCGCTATTCTGCTGGTGCAGTCACTGTGTACATACATTACATTACTTATCCTGTACTGATCCTGAGTTACATCCTGTATTATACTTCAGAGCTGCACTCACTATTCTGCTGGTGCAGTCACTGTGTACATACATTACATTACTTATCCTGTACTGATCCTGAGTTACATCCTGTATTATACTCCAGAGCTGCGCTCACTATTCTGCTGGTACAGTCACTGTGTACATACATTACATTACTTATCCTGTATTATACTCCAGAGCTGCACTCACTATTCTGCTGGTGCAGTCTCTGTGTACATACATTACATTACTTATCCTGTACTGATCCTGAGTTACATCCTGTATTATACCCCAGAGCTGCGCTCACTATTCTGCTGGTACAGTCACTGTGTACATACATTACATTACTTATCCTGTACTGATCCTGAGTTACATCCTGTATTATACTCCAGAGCTGCACTCACTATTCTGCTGGTACAGTCACTGTGTACATACATTACATTACTGATCCTGTACTGATCCTGAGTTACATCCTGTATTATACTCCAGAGCTGCACTCACTATTCTTCTGGTACAGTCACTGTGTACATACATTACATTACTTATCCTGTATTATACCCCAGAGCTGCGCTCACTATTCTGCTGGTACAGTCACTGTGTACATACATTACATTACTTATCCTGTACTGATCCTGAGTTACATCCTGTATTATACCCCAGAGCTGCGCTCACTATTCTGCTGGTGCAGTCACTGTGTACATACATTACATTACTTATCCTGTATTATACTCCAGAGCTGCACTCACTATTCTGCTGGTGCAACAGTAACAATAACATATTCTTTACAAATCAGAGGGTTCATATACAGACAATATTAGACATTACAGTGAATTAATGTATCAAACAATAGTTATGAGGGTTCTGCTCGCTTACAATGTATGAGGTAATTGGGCTTGTTCGTTACGCTGGTCCAGTCATCTATTAGTAAATGAGGACATATAACTGGAGCTGTCTGAGCCGTCACCCGCCGCTACCTGTGACTATACAGATTCTGTACATACATAGACATTCAGCCTCATTTACTGTAGTAAAATTGGTTCAGAAATTTTGTTTGATGGATCACAGTCTGTATTGACTTGACAAGTGAGAAATTAGTTTGCTGTAGTTGTCATTTCCCTTCCCCCGCTTCTCCTGACAACTTGTACACAGTAAGATATTCAGCAGGGGGCAGCAGTTGGCTCAGGATAAACAGAACTTTAGCTATATACTTCTGACCGCCATTTTGTTTTATTATTTATGTTTTTGGAGTCTCTTTTCTGCCAGTTTCAGGCTCTTGTGCACTATTTTGCGGTATTTGCTGCACATTTTATTTGATTCTCCTTATTTTTACAGTTGAAAAACTTTTTGGTTCTGTCACTTTTTATAAAGGAGCCTTGTGAATAGTCGTCATTCATTGTGAAGACAAGGACAGAGTCATCCAGAGCGGCACCTGCACTGAATCAGACCGATTGTACATTGGGGAACGTTCCTGTAGTGAGAGCAGGCACAGACCGAGCCCACACGCACAGGTGACGCAGGAGTCACAGAAGCCATGTCTCCTAGGGAACTGAGAAGGCGACGTACGTAAATCTGAGCAGAGTGTAGGCCGACCCTGTGTGCACCGACTCTACTGCTGTGTGTGAGCTGAGTCACAGTGGAGGGGCTGCAGTGCCCCCCTCATCGCCCACACAGCGCCCCCTCTACAGTTCTGCACCCAGGTCATCCTGGCATAGAGTCTATTGTACAACATTGTCTCGCAGACTGCACAAATCTTTCTCCTGTCCTCATTGTTTGTTACAATGTATCAGTGCAGGTAAAATATATCAGTCTAGTGTCAAGCATTTTTTTTTATTATTTTGCAGAGGATTGTTGAGACTGGACACAATTGTAAGACACATCAGCTGTAAGAAGATTAGAGTTGTTCAGGTTTTCAGTCTCTGAGAATTTGACCAATGACAGCAAGCAGAGATCTTGAAATGTTGCAAAAACTTGCAGAATGTCTCATCAGACTGATACTTTTAGTTTTTGCAGGGATTTCTCACTGTGACTCTCTCTATCCTCTTTCTATTTTCACATAATTCTGAATGAACCTTTCAGATCTTCTCCATATCGGCCCCTCCCTGTCTGACCTGACTACAGACCGCAAATCATTCAGATCAGCACAAACCTCCTAAACAGCCTTTAAACCTAAAAATGGGTCATTGTGACCCGATATTTCCTGGACATCTGCTGCGCTGTAAGGTGAGCGGCTTCCCACAATTATTGGGATGACTAGGCTGGAGATGACGATGTCACTTCTAATTCAGGACATAATTGGGATGCAGGAAAGGAAATCCATGTGTACTAAGCAGCGCTCCATGGCAGGACAGCACAGAGATCGATGTGCACAGCTCATGTCCAATCCATGACACCGCCTATCATTTGTAATGTGTATCTATTACTGGAAGAATTAAAGGGTCTGGCTTAAATATTATCAACAACCCCCAGCGCCATATTGTGGTGCTTAGAATGAATATCACTAGATCAAGGTCTGTGCTGAGCAAAATATCATGTTCTGTGTTATGTGCTCAGAAAATTCAGACAGACAGTGTCTACAACTATACAGAACCCATGCCACCCTACAGTGCCCACAAATACATACAGTGCACACATAATACTGACATACAGTGCACACATAATACTGACAGACAGTGCACACAAAATACATACAGTGCACACATAATACTGACATACAGTGCACACATAATACATACAGTACAGTGCACACATAATACAGACATACAGTGCACACATAATACAGACATACAGTGCACACATAATACAGACATACAGTGCACACATAATACATACTGTACAGTGCACACATAATACATACAGTACAGTGCACACATAATACTGACATACAGTGCACACATAATACTGACATACACTGCACACATAATAGAGACATACAGTGTACACATAATACATACAGTACAGTGCACACATAATACAGGCATACAGTGCACACATAATACTGACATACAGTGCACACATAATACATACAGTACAGTGCACACATAATACAGACATACAGTGTCTACAACTATACAGAACCCATGCCACCCTACAGTGCCCACAAATACATACAGTGCACACATAGTACTGACATACAGTGCACACAAAATACATACAGTGCACACATAATACTGACATACAGTGCACACATAATACTGACATACACTGCACACATAATACTGACATACACTGCACACATAATAGAGACATACAGTGTACACATAATACATACAGTACAGTGCACACATAATACAGGCATACAGTGCACACATAATACTGACATACAGTGCACACATAATACATACAGTACAGTGCACACATAATACAGACATACAGTGTCTACAACTATACAGAACCTATGCCACCCTATAGTGCCCACAAATACATACAGTGCACACATATTACTGACAGACAGTGTCTACAACTATACAGAGCCCATGCCACCCTACAGTGCCCACAAAATACATACATACAGTGCACACATAATACAGACATACAGTGCACACATAATACATACTGTACAGTGCACACATAATACATACAGTACAGTGCACACATAATACTGACATACAGTGCACACATAATACTGACATACACTGCACACATAATAGAGACATACAGTGTACACATAATACATACAGTACAGTGCACACATAATACAGGCATACAGTGCACACATAATACTGACATACAGTGCACACATAATACATACAGTACAGTGCACACATAATACAGACATACAGTGTCTACAACTATACAGAACCCATGCCACCCTACAGTGCCCACAAATACATACAGTGCACACATAGTACTGACATACAGTGCACACAAAATACATACAGTGCACACATAATACTGACATACAGTGCACACATAATACTGACATACACTGCACACATAATACTGACATACACTGCACACATAATAGAGACATACAGTGTACACATAATACATACAGTACAGTGCACACATAATACAGACATACAGTGCACACATAATACTGACATACAGTGCACACATAATACATACAGTACAGTGCACACATAATACAGACATACAGTGTCTACAACTATACAGAACCTATGCCACCCTATAGTGCCCACAAATACATACAGTGCACACATATTACTGACAGACAGTGTCTACAACTATACAGAGCCCATGCCACCCTACAGTGCCCACAAAATACATACATACAGTGCACACATAATACAGACATACAGTGCACACATAATACATACTGTACAGTGCACACATAATACATACAGTACAGTGCACACATAATACTGACATACAGTGCACACATAATACTGACATACACTGCACACATAATAGAGACATACAGTGTACACATAATACATACAGTACAGTGCACACATAATACAGGCATACAGTGCACACATAATACTGACATACAGTGCACACATAATACATACAGTACAGTGCACACATAATACAGACATACAGTGTCTACAACTATACAGAACCCATGCCACCCTACAGTGCCCACAAATACATACAGTGCACACATAGTACTGACATACAGTGCACACAAAATACATACAGTGCACACATAATACTGACATACAGTGCACACATAATACTGACATACACTGCACACATAATACTGACATACACTGCACACATAATAGAGACATACAGTGTACACATAATACATACAGTACAGTGCACACATAATACAGACATACAGTGCACACATAATACTGACATACAGTGCACACATAATACATACAGTACAGTGCACACATAATACAGACATACAGTGTCTACAACTATACAGAACCTATGCCACCCTATAGTGCCCACAAATACATACAGTGCACACATATTACTGACAGACAGTGTCTACAACTATACAGAGCCCATGCCACCCTACAGTGCCCACAAAATACATACATACAGTGCACACATAATACAGACATACAGTGCACACATAATACATACTGTACAGTGCACACATAATACATACAGTACAGTGCACACATAATACTGACATACAGTGCACACATAATACTGACATACACTGCACACATAATAGAGACATACAGTGTACACATAATACATACAGTACAGTGCACACATAATACAGGCATACAGTGCACACATAATACTGACATACAGTGCACACATAATACATACAGTACAGTGCACACATAATACAGACATACAGTGTCTACAACTATACAGAACCCATGCCACCCTACAGTGCCCACAAATACATACAGTGCACACATAGTACTGACATACAGTGCACACAAAATACATACAGTGCACACATAATACTGACATACAGTGCACACATAATACTGACATACACTGCACACATAATACTGACATACACTGCACACATAATAGAGACATACAGTGTACACATAATACATACAGTACAGTGCACACATAATACAGGCATACAGTGCACACATAATACTGACATACAGTGCACACATAATACATACAGTACAGTGCACACATAATACAGACATACAGTGTCTACAACTATACAGAACCTATGCCACCCTATAGTGCCCACAAATACATACAGTGCACACATATTACTGACAGACAGTGTCTACAACTATACAGAGCCCATGCCACCCTACAGTGCCCACAAAATACATACATACAGTGCACACATAATACTGACATACAGTGCCCACAAAATACATACAGTGCCCACAAAATACAGACAAAAAAGTGCACACATAATACTGACATACAGTGCACACATAATACATACTGTACAGTGCACACATAATACAGACATACAGTGTCTACAACTATACAGAACCTATGCCACCCTATAGTGCCCACAAATACATACAGTGCACACATATTACTGACAGACAGTGTCTACAACTATACAGAGCCCATGCCACCCTACAGTGCCCACAAAATACATACATACAGTGCACACATAATACTGACATACAGTGCCCACAAAATACATACAGTGCCCACAAAATACAGACAAAAAAGTGCACACATAATACTGACATACAGTGCACACATAATACATACTGTACAGTGCACACATAATACAGACATACAGTGTCTACAACTATACAGAGCCCATGCCACCCTACAGTACCCACAAATACATACAGTGCACACATAATACAGACATACAGTGTCTACAACTATACAGAGCCCATACCACCCTACAGTACCCACAAAATACAGACATACAGTGCACACATAATAGAGACATACAGTGGTCACAAAATACAGACATACAATGCACACATAATACCGACATACAGTGCCCACATAATACAGACATACAGTGCACACATAATACAGGCATACAGTACACATAAGGACATACAGTGCCCACATAATACGGACATACAGTGCACACATAATACAGGCATACAGTGCACATAAGGACATACAGTGCCCACATAATATGGACATACAGTGCCCACATAATACGGACATACAGTGCACACATAATACCGACATACAGTGCCCACATAATACAGACATACAGTGCACACATAATACAGACATACAGTGCCCACATAATACCGACATACAGTGCCCACATAATACGGACATACAGTGCACACATAATACAGGCATACAGTGCACATAAGGACATACAGTGCCCACATAATACGGACATACAGTGCACACATAATACAGGCATACAGTGCACATAAGGACATACAGTGCCCACATAATACAGACATACAGTGCACACATAATACAGACATACAGTGCACACATAATACAGGCATACAGTACACATAAGGACATACAGTGCCCACATAATACGGACATACAGTGCACACATAATACAGGCATACAGTGCACATAAGGACATACAGTGCCCACATAATACAGGCATACAGTGCACATAAGGACATACAGTGCACACATAATACAGGCATACAGTGCACATAAGGACATACAGTGCCCACATAATACAGACATACAGTGCCCACATAATACAGACATACAGTGCACACATAATACAGGCATACAGTACACATAAGGACATACAGTGCCCACATAATACGGACATACAGTGCACACATAATACAGGCATACAGTGCACATAAGGACATACAGTGCCCACATAATACGGACATACAGTGCACACATAATGGCATCATCTGGCGTCCAAATAAATACAGGATATCTTTGAGCTGCTCAGCGGTGCGGACAGGGTGGACTATAGATCCATTATAGATACAGTATAATAATAATAATATAATCTATAGAATAACATAATATCAGTGAGCCTGGGGCTGAAGACTAATGGAAGCCATGGCAGGACACCCCGGGCCGGGCCGCTCCCCTGATTGACAGGACATTTAGTAATACATCTCTCCTTGCTTTCCTCTTTCTATGAGATCCATATGTGACTTAATCCTCTACAATCCCTGACATAGGAAATGTGGAGTCGCTGATACGTATCGCCCTGCAATCTGCACATGTCGCCCCAATTAAGTAGGTGACAGCGCTGGGTGGAAATCCATGAGAAGGAAGTGAAGCCCTCACCCCAGAGCAGGGGAACAATCTAAAATAACAGTACTGATCCCTCCTGAGGATGCGGGTGGGCGCGCCTCATGTCACCCCTCAAACCCTCACCCTCCATCATAGAGGCTTCCAGGAAATCCCTCCACCTGCAGGGCTCATCACCCTCATCATCCTCACCACCAGTGTTTGTTGCTGCTCAGTGACACATATAAGGTTCACTTCACATCTTCACTTTCTGTTCCTATCACCAGGAGAACATTCCTAACATGCCGAGCTTCCAGGAAAGACGCCCTCCCTGGGGCTTATTCCCACACAGGACAAAGGGGTGAATGGGCGCTACCGCCGGCGCTGCCGTGTTCTCATGGCAGTCACCGATTGTGCCGGGTCACTGGACCACCACTAACTAATCCCCTAATATACAATGAGCAGATCCAGTGTAACAGATCTGTAACATCAAGTCCTGACAGCGCAGGGGACGCCTGACAAATATCTATCTAGCTTTATGGGTTAATAAAGTATCCACAGTTTATTCACTATTTAGGAGTGCTGCAGGAGATTTATTGGATATCTATCTATCTATCTATCTATCTATCTATCTATCTATCTATCTATCTCATATCTATCTATCTATCTATCTATCTCATATCTATCTATCTCATATCTATCTATCTATCTCATATCTATCTATCTATCTCATATCTATCTATCTATCTATCTCATATCTATCTATCTATCTATCTCATATCTATCTATCTATCTATCTATCTATCTCATATCTCATATCTTTCTATCTATCTATCTCATATCTATCTATCTATCTATCTATCTCATATCATATCTATCTCATATCTATCTATGTATCTCATATCTATCTATCTATCTATCTCATATCTATCTATCTCTCATATCTATCTATCTATCTATCTCATATCATATCTATCTATCTATCTATCTATCTATCTCATATCTATCTATCTCATATCTATCTATCTCATATCTATCTTCATATCTATCTATCTATCTATCTATCTCATATCTATCTATCTCATCTCATATCTATCTTATCTATCTATCTATCTATCTATCTATCATATCTATCTATCTATCTATCTATCTATCTCATATCTATCTATCTATCTCATATCTATCTATCTATCTATCTATCTATCTATCTCATATCTATCTATCTATCTATCTATCTCATATCTATCTATCTATCCATATATCTATCTTTTCTCCTGAGTTCTCATTGCTTATTCCTCTTTCATCCTCAGCCTGCTTTGTGGATGAATCACTCCTCCATAGATATCAATCACATCAGTAGATCTATCAGTCTTTGGACTCGATTGAATTATACATTGTGTAGGTCACTATTGTCTAGATATCAAAAGCTGGAGTGACTCATGTAATCTTCCCGCATTCCTATATGGGAAAGTGAATTCCACAACACAGCCCCAGACTGCTCCAGTATACAGCCCATTATATCCACCGCAGACACCGTACATACTGGCAGCTGGGGCTTACATGGAAGGCTTTCATCTTCTGTATGTTTATAAAAGGGGTTGATTGTCTGTAACAAAACTAATACCATCTATCTATCATCTATCTATCTATCTATCTCATATCTATCTATCTATCTATCTATCTTAACTGTCTATCATCTATGTCATGTATATTTACTTCATAGCTATCACATCTGTCTATCTCAGTTCCAGATATATCAAAGATAGATAGATAGATATGAGATAGACAGATAGATAGATAGATAGATAGATAGATATGAGATAGACAGATGGATAGATAGATAGATATGAGATAGATAGATAGATAGATAGATATGAGATAGACAGATGGATAGATAGATAGATAGATAGATAGATATGAGATAGATAGATAGATAGATATGAGATAGACAGATAGATAGATAGATAGATATGAGATAGACAGATGGATAGATAGATAGATAGATAGATAGATATGAGATAGATAGATATGAGATAGATAGATAGATAGATATGAGATAGATAGATAGATAGATAGATAGCTAGATAGATAGATAGATATGAGATAGATATGAGATAGATAGATAGATAGATAGATAGATAGATAGATATGGGATAGATAGATATGGGATAGATATGAGATAGATAGATAGATATGAGATAGATAGATAGATATGAGATAGATAGATAGATAGATAGATAGATAGATATGAGATAGATAGAGAGATAGATAGATAGATGGAGATAGATAGATAGATAGATAGATAGATAGATAGATAGTATGAGATAGATAGATAAGATAGATAGATAGATAGATATGAGATAGATAGATAGATAGATAGATAGATAGATATGAGATAGATAGATAGATAGATAGATAGATAGATATGAGATAGATAGATATGAGATAGATAGATAGAGTAGATAGATATGAGATAGATAGATATGAGATAGATAGATATGAGATAGATAGATAGATATGAGATAGATAGATATGAGATAGATAGATAGATAGATAGATAGATATGAGATAGATAGATAGATAGATATGAGATAGATAGATAGATATGAGATAGATAGATATGCTATGAGATAGATAGATAGATATGAGATAGATAGATAGATATGAGATAGATAGATAGATAGATATGAAATAGATAGATATGAGATAGATAGATAGATAGATATGAGATAGATAGATATGAGATAGATAGATAGATAGATAGATATGAGATAGATAGATATGAGATAGATAGATAGATATGAGATAGATAGATATGAGATAGATAGATAGATAGATATGAGATAGATATGAGATAGATAGATATGAGATAGATATGAGATAGATAGATAGATAGATAGATATGAGATAGATAGACAGATAGATATGAGATAGATAGATAGATATGAGATAGATATGAGATAGATAGATATGAAATAGATATGAGATAGATGGATAGATAGATATGAGATAGATAGATAGATAGATATGAGATAGATAAATAGATAGATGGATGGATAGATAGATGGATAGATAGTACTATAAATATCTACTAGCAATGCTGGATGATGACCGTAGATAGGCACATTACACCACTACATAGGTTACACTACTACGCACGCCGCCTCTGCCGTCCTGACAATGTTACTTAGACATATAGCCCCTATAGATAATTTTCATGTTGCAGATGAAGACATTAGAACTTCTGATTATTACAGGCGAGAAATGTCATGTGTGACTGCAGATGAAGCAGAGAGAGTGACTTGTACTACTTTTCCCATCAGTGTCATCAGAGTCGCATTTTCCATGATGAGATCTGACATCTTCCCGCAGTCATCATCTACACATAATAATAGATACGTCCCACTAACTGTGCACCAGCGACAGCGAGAATACAATGTGTCAGGATTAATTGCTTTGACATTTCTTAGATAATATTCATTTGTTTCATTCGCATACAATGGATAGAAAATGGCTGATTGCTGAACTATGGGGAACCTATGAACACAACCCCTCCCCCGCCCGCCGATCACCGCCATTGTCAATAGTAATTAGTCATATTGTCAAGATTTTACAGTAGTTATAAGATTGTGAATTCTTAAACCAGAAGATTTGTCACTTACAGAGTTAGGGATTGGATTTTAACATATAGGTTGGAAAGTTCCACCAAGATGGCACCCACATTGTCGGGAGACTAAGGCTGACACACTTCTAAAGTAGATCTGCTTTCAGTTCCTGGTATGAATCAGGAGCTCAGTCATTACAATTGTTACACTAGATCGTCCACCATGCTGTACCTTTCTACACCCCGATATCTGACAATTTAACCATGTTCTCCATGTATCAGGACCAATATCTCCAGGATATCAGATCCTACCTAATCCCAGCTTCACATATCTATCTCCAAGACTTCTCTTGTGCTGCACCTGTACTCCGGGATGATATTCCTCAGGTAGTCAGACTTACATTGGCCTTCCTAAGGACCCAGGGATGGCCATCAATGTGATTCTACCCATTGATATACATGTCAAATATTATAATGCCCCCATTAGGGGTTTTGGCTAGAAGGGCTTGATGCTTTCCTTCTGACACCTGACACTGCTGATTCACCCAACCCAAAAGATTGGAGCAATCAGAATTGATTGTCCTCTATCCCAGAGACCCCTAGCACCCACATGTTACCTCTATAGTATGTACTCCCTTGGTTCTAATGATCAATGGGTTTCCATTGATAACTTAGATGAACTGGGCAATGGTTGTCCCATGGTGGTAGTAGTGCCCTGCACGGTATTACACTGCTGCAGACACTACTACTTCTACTACTACCACTATTATTTGGTCAGACTTCCGGTAGTGTTACTGTCTATCGTCCTCCTACACAGAACTTCCTGCAGAGATTTTAGCCGGGACCTCCGCTGTTTATGGATTGTGGCTGCACAATGTCCTAGTCAGCCTGCTTCTATATTGGTGGAGTGTTTACAGATCAGGGCGATTATTCATATACCCTCCATTGTAATGTCATTAGGAGAGATCTATTTCTATGCTGCGATGAGTGATTGCTTATTGTTCTGTCGCCGCGCACACAGAACCTTCATATAAACATCGACAAATGCTACATAGGAGGTCAGTATAGGCGCTCTAAATATAGACAGAGGCGGTGTACTTCAAAGGGAGAACATGCAATGTGCACGAGTAGATGTGTCCTGCCCTCGTGATCTGTCTGCGGAACCCAAATACAGTGTATAGCAGAAGTCTAATATGTAAGTGTCTGTTCAGACTATGGTTTCTATGTACTATATTCAGTTATGGAGGCCATTTTGTAAGTGCAGATAATCAATTCACTAGAGAGCAGTGACATCACTGAGAATACAGCCTATCCGTATACTAGAGATCAGCAGTGACATCACTGAGAATACAGCCTATCCATATACTAGAGAGCGGTGACATCACTGAGAATACAGCCTATCCGTATACTAGAGAGCGGTGACATCACTGAGAATACAGCCTATCCATATACTAGAGAGCGGTGACATCACTGAGAATACAGCCTATCCATATACTAGAGAGCGGTGACATCACTGAGAATACAGCCTATCCATATACTAGAGAGCGGTGACATCACTGAGAATACAGCCTATCCATATACTAGAGAGCGGTGACATCACTGAGAATACAGCCTATCCATATACTAGAGAGCGGTGACATCACTGAGAATACAGCCTATCCATATACTAGAGAGCGGTGACATCACTGAGAATACAGCCTATCCATATACTAGAGATCGGTGACATCACTGAGAATACAGCCTATCCATATGCTAGAGAGCGGTGACATCACTGAGAATACAGCCTATCCGTATACTAGAGAGAGGTGACATCACTGAGAATACAGCCTATCCATATACTAGAGAGAGGTGACATCACTGAGAATACAGACTATCCATATACTAGAGAGCGGTGACATCACTGAGAATACAGCCTATCCATATACTAGAGAGCGGTGACATCACTGAGAATACAGCCTATCCGTATACTAGAGAGCGGCGGTGACATCACTGAGAATACAGCCTATCCATATACTAGAGAGCGGTGACATCACTGAGAATACAGCCTATCCATATACTAGAGAGCGGTGACATCACTGAGAATACAGCCTATCCATATACTAGAGAGCAGTGACATCACTGAGAATACAGCCTATCCATATACTAGAGATCAGTGACATCACTGAGAATACAGCCTATCCATATACTAGAGAGCGGTGACATCACTGAGAATACAGCCTATCCATATACTAGAGATCAGTGACATCACTGAGAATACAGCCTATCCATATACTAGAGAGCGGTGACATCACTGAGAATACAGCCTATCCATATACTAGAGAGTGGTGACATCACTGAGAATATATACTAGAGAGCGGTGACATCACTGAGAATACAGCCTATCCATATACTAGAGAGCGGTGACATCACTGAGAATACAGCCTATCCATATACTAGAGAGCGGTGACATCACTGAGAATACAGCCTATCCATATACTAGAGAGTGGTGACATCACTGAGAATATATACTAGAGAGCGGTGACATCACTGAGAATATAGCCTATCCATATACTAGAGAGCGGTGACATCACTGAGAATACAGCCTATCCATATACTAGAGAGCGGTGACATCACTGAGAATACAGCCTATCCATATACTAGAGAGCGGTGACATCACTGAGAATACAGCCTATCCATAAACTAGAGAGCGGTGACATCACTGAGAATACAGCCTATCCATATACTAGAGAGCGGTGACATCACTGAGAATACAGCCTATCCATATACTAGAGAGCGGTGACATCACTGAGAATACAGCCTATCCATATACTAGAGAGCGGTGACATCACTGAGAATACAGCCTATCCATATACTAGAGAGTGGTGACATCACTGAGAACACAGCCTATCCATATACTAGAGAGCGGTGACATCACTGAGAATACAGCCTATCCATATACTAGAGAGCGGTGACATCACTGAGAATACAGCCTATCCATATACTAGAGAGCGGTGACATCACTGAGAATACAGCCTATCCATATACTAGAGAGCGGTGACATCACTGAGAATACAGCCTATCCATATACTAGAGAGCGGTGACATCACTGAGAATACAGCCTATCCATATACTAGAGAGCGGTGACATCACTGAGAATACAGCCTATCCATACACTAGAGAGCGGTGACATCACTGAGAATATAACCTAACCAAAAGGAAATAAGAAGTCTCATGGGTGTCAGGCAGGGTTCACACTGTGCTTTATAAAGCAATACCGATATGCTTTTCTATTTGCAGTAATTAGTTATTTCAGATGAGTAACACAATTTTACTATTTCAGTAAACCAAAGGTTTTCAGTTTAATGGCCAATAGCTTTCAGGTGAAATACACAGTAAATTATGTAAAAAGCATGCAGTTATTGATTAAAACAGTGCTGTGTGAACTGAGCCTGAAAGATGCTGCACATGGTGTTCTGAATGTGGACATAGTCACATTCATTGCTGGAGCCGCCAATGCTTTTACTTATAAGTCAGTGTAGACAGGAGCCTAGCTATATGGGGTGCAAAGCTACAAGTTGTCACCAGGCCCTGGACCCTGAGGGGGCCCCAAAAGTCCGTCTGCCACATAAAATATATCACTACTCTAAAGGACACACAGCAGGTAGGAGCCTATTACAGGTTTCTCATTATTGGCCGCAGAACAACAGCAAAAACAATACATGAGCCCTCCTAAGGGGACTATGCTATATAATGCCAGTATATAATACTGAAATAATTGTATCATCCAAACAAGAGACTATGGGGGGCACTAACCTCCATTGGTTGTTACTATTAGAGGCTGGAGCAATGGGAGTTCTACAAGCATGGAGCAAAAACCACCTACTAAATAATGAACACCCATAGAGATTAATCCAGAGGTAAAAATAACAAACTGCAATAACAGTGTAAACACTGTCATATCCTGCATCAGTCTCCCCGCACCAGCTCTGTGTCATATCATCCTCATGTCATATTCACCAGCAAACATATCCAAGGGTCAAGTCACCAAGTGAATAAGAAATAGGAGCATATATGGTGATACCAGCTGCACATCTGTGAGATACCCAGGTTATACCAGCATGGGCCATATCACTATATACAAGGAGATGTATAACTTATACCAGCTGTACATATATAATTATATACAGTATATACCCAGGTTATACCAGCTGTACATATATAATTATATACAGGAGATACCCAGGTTATACCGGCTGTACATATATAATTATATACAGTATATACCCAGGTTATACCGGCTGTACATATATAATTATATACAGTATATACCCAGGTTATACCGGCTGTACATATATAATTATATACAGGAGATACCCAGGTTATACCGGCTGTACATATAGAATTATATACAGGAGATACCCAGGTTATACCAGCTGTACATATATAATTATATACAGTATATACCCAGGTTATACCAGCTGTACATATAGAATTATATACAGGAGATACCCAGGTTATACCAGCTGTACATATATAATTATATACAGGAGATACCCAGGTTATACCAGCTGTACATATACAATTATATACAGGAGATACCCAGGTTATACCAGCTGTACATATATAATTATATACAGGAGATACCCAGGTTATACCAGCATGGTCCATATCACTATATACAAGATGATGTATAACTTATACCAGCTGTACATATAGAATTATAAGCAGGAGATACCCAGGTTATACCAGCTGTACAGATATAATTATATACAGGAGATACTCAGGTTATACCAGCTGTACATATATAATTATATACAGGAGATACTCAGGTTATACCGGCTGTACATATATAATTATATACAGTATATACCCAGGTTATACCGGCTGTACATATATAATTATATACAGGAGATACCCAGGTTATACCGGCTGTACATATAGAATTATATACAGGAGATACCCAGGTTATACCAGCTGTACATATATAATTATATACAGGAGATACCCAGGTTATACCAGCTGTACATATACAATTATATACAGGAGATACCCAGGTTATACCAGCTGTACATATATAATTATATACAGGAGATACCCAGGTTATACCAGCTGTACATATAGAATTATATACAGAAGATACCCAGGTTATACCAGCTGTACATATATAATTATATACAGGAGATACCCAGGTTATACCAGCTGTACATATATAATTATATACAGGAGATACCCAGGTTATACCAGCTGTACATATATAATTATATACAGGAGATACCCAGGTTATACCAGCATGGTCCATATCACTATATACAAGATGATGTATAACTTATACCAGCTGTACATATATAATTATATACAGGAGATACCCAGGTTATACCAGCATGGTCCATATCACTATATACAAGAAGATGTCTGAGTCACTAATAGACGTTTGAACAGAGCCGAAGTCTAATTTATGTGTAAAACATTGAATACTCTTAGACATTTCTCATATCCATCACAGAGCCGCTACTGGTAAAATTCACAAAGTGAAGACAATTGTATCTTTCTATCACTTCCTGCTGCAGATCATATCTGTGCTCTGTGGCTGTATTACTTGTTTAACTTTCAGGTCTATCACAGATAAGAGATTTAATTTCAGATACAAGAAAACATGAAAGAAAAGAAAGAAGAATAACTGAAGGAAAAGCCACCAAATGAGAATAAACACAAAGATAAAAAGTAAAAGCAGAAACATAAAAAGGAGAAGGTCACATGAAATCCCCAAATCACAGAAAAACAAAACATGTAATTGATTTGCTGAATATCATATAGCGCAAAATTATAGTAGTTATATTCTTGTACATAGGGACAGTATTATAGTAGTTATATTCTTGTACATAGGAGTAGTATTATAGTAGTTATATTCTTGTACATAGGAGTAGTATTATAGTAGTTATATTCTTGTACATAGGGTAGTATTATAGTAGTTATATTCTTGTACATAGGAGGTACTATTATAGTAGTTATATTCTTGTACATAGGAGTAGTATTATAGTAGTTATATTCTTGTACATAGGAGCAGTATTATAGTAGTTATATTCTTGTACATAGGAGGTAGTATTATAGTAGTTATATTCTTGTACATAGGGGGCAGTATTATAGTAGTTATTTTCTTGTACATAGGGGGCAGTATTATAGTAGTTATATTCTTGTACATAGGAGCAGTATTATAGTAGTTATATTCTTGTACATAGGAGCAGTATTATAATAGTTATATTCTTGTACATAGGAGCAGTATTATAGTAGTTATATTCTTGTACATAGGAGCAGTATTATAGTAGTTATATTCTTGTACATAGGAGTAGTATTATAGTAGTTATATTCTTGTACATAGGAGGTAGTATTATAGTAGTTATATTCTTGTACATAGGAGTAGTATTATAGTAGTTATATTCTTGTACATAGGGTAGTATTATAGTAGTTATATTCTTGTACATAGGAGGTACTATTATAGTAGTTATATTCTTGTACATAGGAGTAGTATTATAGTAGTTATATTCTTGTACATAGGAGCAGTATTATAGTAGTTATATTCTTGTACATAGGAGGTAGTATTATAGTAGTTATATTCTTGTACATAGGGGGCAGTATTATAGTAGTTATATTCTTGTACATAGGGGGCAGTATTATAGTAGTTATATTCTTGTACATAGGAGCAGTATTATAGTAGTTATATTCTTGTACATAGGAGCAGTATTATAATAGTTATATTCTTGTACATAGGAGCAGTATTATAGTAGTTATATTCTTGTACATAGGAGCAGTATTATAGTAGTTATATTCTTGTACATAGGAGGTAGTATTATAGTAGTTATATTCTTGTACATAGGAGCAGTATTATAGTAGTTATATTCTTGTACATAGGAGCAGTATTATAGTAGTTATATTCTTGTACATAGGAGTAGTATTATAGTAGTTATATTCTTGTACATAGGAGCAGTATTATAGTAGTTATATTCTTGTACATAGGGGGCAGTATTATAGTAGTTATATTCTTGTACATAGGAGTAGTATTATAGTAGTTATATTCTTGTACATAGGGGGCAGTATTATAGTAGTTATATTCTTGTACATAGGAGTAGTATTATAGTAGTTATATTCTTGTACATAGGGGTAGTATTATAGTAGTTATATTCTTGTACATAGGAGGTAGTATTATAGTAGTTATATTCTTGTACATAGGAGGTAGTATTATAGTAGTTATATTCTTGTACATAGGAGGTAGTATTATAGTAGTTATATTCTTGTACATAGGAGGTAGTATTATAGTAGTTATATTCTTGTACATAGGAGGTAGTATTATAGTAGTTATATTCTTGTACATAGGGGGTAGTATTATAGTAGTTATATTCTTGTACATAGGGAGAACAAACAAGTATTATAGTAGTTATATTCTTGTACATAGGAGCAGTATTATAGTAGTTATATTCTTGTATATAGGAGTAGTATTATAGTAGTTATATTCTTGTACATAGGAGTAGTATTATAGTAGTTATATTCTTGTACATAGGAGTAGTATTATAGTAGTTATATTCTTGTACATAGTAGGTAGTATTATAGTAGTTATATTCTTGTACATAGGAGGTAGTATTATAGTAGTTATATTCTTGTACATAGGGGGCAGTATTATAGTAGTTATATTCTTGTACATAGGAGCAGTATTATAGTAGTTATATTCTTGTACATAGGAGCAGTATTATAGTAGTTATATTCTTGTATATAGGAGTAGTATTATAGTAGTTATATTCTTGTACATAGGAGTAGTATTATAGTAGTTATATTCTTGTACATAGGAGTAGTATTATAGTAGTTATATTCTTGTACATAGTAGGTAGTATTATAGTAGTTATATTCTTGTACATAGGAGGTAGTATTATAGTAGTTATATTCTTGTACATAGGGGGCAGTATTATAGTAGTTATATTCTTGTACATAGGAGGTAGTATTATAGTAGTTATATTCTTGCACATAGGAGCAGTATTATAGTAGTTATATTCTTGTATATAGGAGGTAGTATTATAGTAGTTATATTCTTGTACATAGGAGTAGTATTATAGTAGTTATATTCTTGTACATAGGAGCAGTATTATAGTAGTTATATTCTTGTACATAGGAGCAGTATTATAGTAGTTATATTCTTGTACATAGGAGTAGTATTATAGTAGTTATATTCTTGTACATAGGAGCAGTATTATATTAGTTATATTCTTGTACATAGGAGGTAGTATTATAGTAGTTATATTCTTGTACATAGGGGCAGTATTATAGTAGTTATATTCTTGTACATAGGGGGCAGTATTATAGTAGTTATATTCTTGTACATAGGGGGCAGTATTGTTGTATTTATATTCTTCAGGAGTGTATTAGGGGGGGGGGGCACCAGGGCTTGCTTGTTTTCAGGGGGTATGACAATCTATATTTATGTATTTAGATAAAGTGAAGAGTGGCTTGAATAGTAATGGAGAATATAAAGTAACCATCACTAATACTTTTCCCTTCTGCTAAATCAACTCCTGGCTTTGACTCAAAAACCACAGCAACATCTGTAACAAGAACATCAGCATTTCCGCATCATAGTGGCTTTAACCTTATATTGTTTTGTTTGTATTATTTGTATCTCTTTTATGTTGTTTTCATTGTAGTTTTTGTATCACTTTTATTTTGTGTCCATTATATGATATTTATCATTGTCTGATTGTATTACGTGTGTCATGTTTATGATGTATGGATTCTCTTATATACCGTATATATATATATTTTCTATCGCTTTTATTTCATTCACAGTCTTCTCTTTGTATCACTTCTATGTACTTTAGTATTGATTTCCTTTGTTTCCTTTGTACTTTTTCTTCCTTTTTTGTGTCTTCTCTATATTCTGTAAGGAAACTTTGGCCCTAATTGATGGGAAACTAATTGATGGGAAAGTCTACAGGCAAAAAGTGATAAAAGAAAAATCCCATATTCTGAGTCCCGGCCCATGGTTATGATGTACAGCAGCAGTCGGGGCATTTCTATAACTCAGCCTGTTTCCTGTAAAGTGAAAACAATGAAGTAAATAAACATAATTGTGAAGGGAGGGGGAGGTGGGTGTGAAAGTTATTATACAGGAAGGTACCCAGCTTTCCTATAGACCTGAATTGCAGATCTGACTAATTATATAGAAGAGATGGGTCCTATGGAAAGATTAAGCTGGATTGCCAATTATGGGGCAGCATTTTGATGTATAGGACGGGCGGCCTTTGTTTCCCCTCCATACCCTTTCTGTGAGCCATGGCCATACTCACTTACTTTACTATCCCCTTAGGCCGTGCATAGGACCATAGGCCTAAATATATTATATATACGTGTAATAATAACAAGGTCATGTGATACATTTCTATTTTGTGGCTACTTCGGGTACGCCCAGATGGGACATATATAATATGTGCTGAAATCTGGAGTTACAAAAAACCCATAATTTTACTTTTTTGTGTGTAATTGCTGCAGATTTGCCCAATGCATCCCAAAGGGTATAATCTGCGGTGACCATACACAACATAATCCACGTGCCGTAGCTTTAATTCCCGCCCGCAGGTCACTTCCTGCTGCAGGTATTTTTTGCGCAGTGTGTAGATAAGATTTGACTCATCTCACTTTGCTGCTAATGTAAAGCGCAAATTTACACTCGCAATTTTCGTGGACAAGAATCTGCAGTGTCTATATCCAATAAACCCTTAAAGGGGCCATAAATAATGTCCCAGAGGGTACAACAATGTATCCTATGTATAGCCCAGGTGTACAAACCCTTAAAGGGGAAATGTTCCTAGAATCAGACATGTGAATCTTGGGCTGGGGACGGATTCACTTTACAATATAAACAGATAATAACTTGTGGAATCCCCTGTATGCAGATTTTTACATAGCAGAGGACTCGCTTACAGTAATGGACGCCCTGCTGAGCCAAATTCCCCCTTCATGAAAACTTCCAGGGTGGGCTCGTTGTTTACTGTACTTTGTGGTCATTTTAAAGGGCACCTCATATGTGCAGAACTTCTCAGCCCGGCACAGGAATTCCCCGCTGCCGTCTCTGTTTCATTTTCGCTTTGAGTATTTTGCTACGTAACAGGCCCACATGGTTCACCAAAACCACAGGCCGCACTGACTGTACAGGGCGATTCTTTCCAAACGTGACCCACTTCACATAGAAAACACCACGCTCGCCCTCATTTACATGTCAGTATCATTTGTGCAATTCCTGTAAGGAGCCAGATTATTAGATATTCTAGATTATCAGATGTGCCAGATTATTCAATGTTGTGGATTATAAAAACTATCTGAATATAATATAGAAATAATAATATTCATAGTAGTAGGGGTATTGAATTATCAGATGTTCTGGATTATCAGATGAAACAAGTGTAACATTATATTTGTAACTCATGGAAATAGTGCCTCTAGTGGTCCAAAAGGGAAGCAGTAAGAAGAATATGGATTTAGGACCTTCTAATAGGACAGGAGCCTGTGGATATCTAATGATGATGATATATAAACGTGGACGTTCCCTTTAAGCTTTGCTTGGACCCGGACAGTTCTTGTACCCTGTGCAGCGTCTCTTCTCTCCCCGTGTAGTAATAGTGACAGTGATGGATGACGGACGAGCTGCATCCTAATAAATATGGATTCATTGCCCCTAATGGCTGCCTCAGCTGTGTGTAAGCAACGGCCGCAGCTCCCATGTGCACCATAACAGCGGATAAATGGACGGAAAACAGGGGACGGGTCCTAATAAAAATATTCCAGAGCCAGCAGATAGAGGATATAGGAATTACCAAACCTAGCATCACTGCAAAGCTATAGTATAGGGGTGCAAAGGCCGCAGCTCCCATGTGCACCATAACTGCAGATAAATGGACAGACAACAGGGGATGCTCCTAATAAAAATATTCCATCGCCAGCAGATAGAGGAGTAACCAATCCTAACAAAGCTATAGGGATGCAGAGGTCCTGGTGGGTGAGAGCGCCTGAGAGCATATAGGAAGACATATAATAGATGGGTTTCTTTAAGTCTTTTAGCCATCGTAGCAATCCCCTGTTACATTGTAGCAAATGGGATTGAAAACTGTAATTTATGCTTTGTGTTAGTCTCAATCCATATGTAATATTTTAGTAATTCCAATATATACCAACTCTCTATAAATGGGCTCTCTGTTGCCATATATAGGTGTAAGCTGAGATCTTTATGGGAAATGTGTCCCAAAAAAATTATAAGATGTAACCTGAGTCTTACTTGCAGCTTGAATTTGGTATGTCAGGTGGTTTAGCAGGGGCGGGGGATTCGGTTCCCTTATTAAATACTTGGGGTCACCTCTTATTAGAGATGGGGGAACTAAGAGAGATGCCATTCTCACATATTCGCGTGGTTCGCCTGCGAGAGCTTGTTCAGTTAGAACCAGAATTGCTGTTATTATATAAGAGGATCTCTGCAGACCCCAGAGAATAATAATCGGAGGTCCGGGGAGGTGCGGAAACATAATAAGCACTGATATTCGCCTTCCCTCACTTCTCCTCGGCTCTCTTGCAGCGTCTGGTGCTGGACACAAGGAAGCCCAGGAGAGAAGGCGAAGCTGAGTATCAGGGTTTCCTAATACTCTGCACCTCGCCGGGTCTCCATTTATTGTACTGTGGGGTCTGAAAAGGCCACCGAGAATAATGATGATTTGTGGGTGAGGAGCTCCAAAAATCTCAGGTTCAGACGAAACAAAAGTTTTTGGATAATTCATAATGAACCCAACTTATTAAGAATCGGTTTTCGCACCCTTTCTTCTTATATCTTACTTTGTAAGGGGGATCGACGCTCCACATCTGTCCTGCTGCTTGTAGGAGGTCCAGGCAGTGAGGAGTCCAGTCTAATGGTCAGGTGCAGCTTGTGGGAAAGTTACACATTAGAGTGATATAGAAGTGTGAACGTGTGTGTGAGGGTGGACGTAATATTGGGAATTGCACTTCTATGACCCCGAAATGTACAAATAGTGCCTTTCACATGGACTTGCCCCTTTAAATGTCTGTAGACACTTCTCTGCTGATGTGGTAACCACAGACCAGACTGTAGGTAACAATTGCACTTGATACTGGTGAAGGACATGACACAAAGTGCCCCCCGCCCCTTCTGACTACGTCCCCTCCAACCCGCAGTAAACAATGTTGACTCTATCTCGATTTTTGCAGGAATGCGATTTCACCCAGTTACGACTGACATTGACAATTAACCGGATTCCACAGGCAGCGTTCTGGGGTCAGGGGGTGCGTTCGCAGCAATGTGCAGGCAGTGATGGTAGCCCGGGGCCATCCTCTCAGTGCTGGGTGACTGGAGACGCGTCTGCCGCTAATGCAATCTAAAAATAAGAAAAAACCCTTTAATGTGAATTTTCATCACTTTAATTTTAACTTAGAGACCTGTAAATGGCTGCGCTCTCTCAGGCTCTTTGAAGTCAGGCTGGATGGGGCGCAGGTGGCCACTTAGGCCGCACTCTCTATAATTCAATCAGTGCCCCTCCCCCACCGCCGCGGCTCTCTGTACTTTACAGTGAAGGGTAAATCAATGAGACTTGGGACCCGCGGACTGTATACCACTAGCTATATACCACTATCCAGTATACCACCAGCTATATACCACAACAGTATACCACCAGCTATATACCACTATATACCACTAGCTATATACCACTATCCAGTATACCACCAGCTATATACCACTATACAGTATACCACAGCTATATACCACTAACAGTAACCACCAGCTATATACCACATATACCACAGCTATATACCACATATACCACCAGCTATATACCACATATACCACAGCATATACCACTATCCAGTAACCACCAGCATATACCACATACAGTATACCACAGCTATATACCACATACAGTATACCACCAGCATATACCACATAACCACCAGCTATATACCACTATAACCACCAGCTATATACCACATAACCACCAGCATATACCACAACAGTAACCACCAGCATATACCACATATACCACCAGCATATACCACAACAGAACCACCAGCAAACCACATATACCACCAGCTATATACCACAACAGTAACCACCAGCAAACCACTACCAGTAACCACCAGCATATACCACA
Source organism: Leptodactylus fallax (assembly GCA_947044405.1). Lineage (NCBI taxonomy): Eukaryota > Metazoa > Chordata > Amphibia > Anura > Leptodactylidae > Leptodactylus > Leptodactylus fallax. The sequence goes on from CAMRHE010000587.1 coordinate 768,451, forward strand.
GCTATAACCACTACCAGTATACCACCAGCTATATACCACAACAGTATACCACCAGCTATATACCACATATACCACTAGCTATATACCACTACCAGTAACCACCAGCTATATACCACATACAGTATACCACTAGCTATATACCACAACAGTATACCACCAGCTATATACCACAATACCACCAGCATATACCACTATATACCACAGCTATATACCACATATACCACCAGCTATATACCACATATACCACAGCTATATACCACTACCAGTAACCACCAGCATATACCACTAACAGTAACCACAGCTATATACCACTATACAGTATACCACCAGCTATATACCACTATATACCACCAGCTATATACCACATATACCACTAGCTATATACCACTATATACCACCAGCTATATACCACTACCAGTATACCACCAGCATATACCACTAAACCACCAGCAATACCACTACCAGTAACCACCAGCTATATACCACAATACCACCAGCTATAACCACTAACAGAACCACCAGCTATATACCACTAACAGTATACCACCAGCATATACCACTAAACCACCAGCTATATACCACATACAGTATACCACCAGCATATACCACTATATACCACCAGCTATATACCACTATACAGTATACCACCAGCTATATACCACTACCAGTATACCACCAGCTAATACCACTAAACCACCAGCTAAACCACAAACCACCAGCAAACCACAACAGTAACCACCAGCTATAACCACTATATACCACCAGCTATATACCACTATACAGTATACCACCAGCTATATACCACTATAACCACCAGCATATACCACTAACAGTATACCACCAGCTATAACCACATAACCACCAGCATATACCACTATACAGTATACCACCAGCTATATACCACTATATACCACCAGCATATACCACAACAGTATACCACCAGCATATACCACATATACCACCAGCATATACCACATACAGAACCACCAGCTATAACCACTATATACCACCAGCATATACCACTATACAGTATACCACCAGCAATACCACTATATACCACCAGCTATATACCACTATATACCACCAGCTATATACCACAATACCACCAGCTATATACCACATATACCACCAGCTATATACCACTAAACCACCAGCATATACCACTAAACCACCAGCAATACCACTATATACCACCAGCTATATACCACTAACAGTAACCACCAGCATATACCACTACCAGTATACCACCAGCTATATACCACTATATACCACCAGCATATACCACTAACAGTATACCACCAGCTATATACCACATATACCACCAGCTATATACCACTAACAGTATACCACCAGCTATATACCACTATATACCACCAGCTATATACCACATACAGTATACCACCAGCTAATACCACATATACCACCAGCTATATACCACTAACAGTATACCACCAGCTATATACCACTATATACCACCAGCTATATACCACATATACCACCAGCATAACCACTAACAGTAACCACTAGCTATATACCACTATACAGTATACCACCAGCATATACCACTATATACCACCAGCCATATACCACTATCCAGTATACCACCAGCAATACCACTAAACCACCAGCATATACCACATATACCACTACCAGTATACCACCAGCTATATACCACTATCCAGTATACCACCAGCATATACCACATATACCACTAGCTATATACCACAACAGTATACCACCAGCTATATACCACTATATACCACCAGCTATATACCACTAACAGTATACCACAGCTATATACCACTATACAGTATACCACCAGCATATACCACATATACCACCAGCATATACCACATAACCACCAGCTATATACCACTATATACCACCAGCTATATACCACAAACCACCAGCAAACCACCAGCTATATACCACTAACAGTAACCACCAGCTATATACCACATATACCACCAGCATATACCACTATATACCACAGCTATAACCACTATATACCACCAGCTATATACCACTACCAGAACCACCAGCAAACCACAAACCACCAGCAAACCACTACCAGAACCACCAGCAATACCACTAATACCACCAGCATATACCACAATACCACCAGCAATACCACAAACCACCAGCAAACCACTACCAGTATACACCAGCAATACCACTAAACCACCAGCAATACCACTAAACCACCAGCATAACCACCAGCAAACCACAACAGTAACCACCAGCAAACCACAATACCACCAGCAATACCACATATACCAAGCTAAGCCACAATACCACCAGCAAACCACTACCAGAACCACCAGCAAACCAAAACCAAGCAAACACACCAGAAACCAGCAAACCACAAACAAGCAAACCACAAACCACCAGCAAACCACAAACCACCAGCAAACCACAACAGAACCACCAGCAAACCACAAACCACAGCAAACCACAAAGAACCACAGCAAAACAAAAAGCAAACCACAAAGAACCACAGCAAAACACCAGAACCACAGCTATATACCACTAGCTATATACCACTATCCAGTATACCACCAGCTATATACCACTATACAGTATACCACCAGCTATATACCACTATATACCACTAGCTATATACCACTATCCAGTATACCACCAGCTATATACCACTATACAGTATACCACTAGCTATATACCACTATACAGTATACCACCAGCATATACCACTATATACCACCAGCTATATACCACTATATACCACTAGCTATATACCACTATATACCACCAGCTATATACCACTATATACCACTAGCTATATACCACTATCCAGTATACCACCAGCTATATACCACTATACAGTATACCACTAGCTATATACCACTATACAGTATACCACCAGCTATATACCACTATATACCACCAGCTATATACCACTATATACCACTAGCTATATACCACTATATACCACCAGCTATATACCACTATCCAGTATACCACCAGCTATATACCACATATACCACCAGCTATATACCACTATCCAGAACCACCAGCTAAACCACAAACCACCAGCAATACCACTAACAGTATACCACCAGCTATATACCACTATACAGTATACCACCAGCTATAACCACTAAACCACCAGCTATAACCACAACAGTATACCACCAGCTATATACCACATATACCACCAGCTATATACCACTATACAGTATACCACCAGCTATATACCACACCAGTATACCACCAGCTATATACCACTATATACCACCAGCTATATACCACTATATACCACCAGCATATACCACATACAGTATACCACCAGCTATATACCACTATATACCACCAGCTATATACCACTATACAGTATACCACCAGCTATATACCACTATATACCACCAGCTATATACCACTATACAGATACCACCAGCTATATACCACTATATACCACCAGCTATATACCACATACAGTATACCACCAGCTATATACCACTATATACCACCAGCTATATACCACTATACAGTATACCACCAGCTATATACCACTATATACCACCAGCTATATACCACTATACAGTATACCACCAGCTATATACCACTATATACCACCAGCTATATACCACTAACAGTATACCACCAGCTATATACCACATATACCACCAGCTATATACCACTATATACCACCAGCTATATACCACTATATACCACCAGCTATATACCACTATATACCACCAGCTATATACCACTATATACCACCAGCTATATACCACTATATACCACCAGCTATATACCACTATATACCACCAGCTATATACCACTATACAGTATACCACCAGCTATATACCACTATCCAGTATACCACCAGCTATATACCACTATATACCACCAGCTATATACCACTATACAGTATACCACCAGCTATATACCACTATATACCACCAGCTATATACCACTATACAGTATACCACCAGCTATATACCACTATATACCACCAGCTATATACCACTATACAGTATACCACCAGCTATATACCACTATATACCACCAGCTATATACCACTATACAGTATACCACCAGCTATATACCACTATATACCACCAGCTATATACCACTATATACCACCAGCTATATACCACTATACAGTATACCACTAGCTATATACCACTATACAGTATACCACCAGCTATATACCACTATATACCACCAGCTATATACCACTATCCAGTATACCACCAGCTATATACCACTATATACCACCAGCTATATACCACTATATACCACTATCCAGTATACCACCAGCTATATACCACTATCCAGTATACCACCAGCTATATACCACTATATACCACTAGCTATATACCACTATACAGTATACCACCAGCTATATACCACTATATACCACCAGCTATATACCACTATACAGTATACCACTAGCTATATACCACTATACAGTATACCACCAGCTATATACCACTATATACCACCAGCTATATACCACTATATACCACCAGCTATATACCACTATATACCACCAGCTATATACCACTATATACCACCAGCTATATACCACCAGCTATATACCACTATACAGTATACCACCAGCTATATACCACTATATACCACCAGCTATATACCACTATATACCACTAGCTATATACCACTATATACCACCAGCTATATACCACTATCCAGTATACCACCAGCTATATACCACTATATACCACCAGCTATATACCACTATCCAGTATACCACCAGCTATATACCACTATATACCACCAGCTATATACCACTATATACCACCAGCTATATACCACTATATACCACCAGCTATATACCACTATCCAGTATACCACCAGCTATATACCACTATATACCACCAGCTATATACCACTATATACCACCAGCTATATACCACCAGCTATATACCACTATACAGTATACCACCAGCTATATACCACTATATACCACCAGCTATATACCACTATATACCACTAGCTATATGCCACTATATACCACCAGCTATATACCACTATCCAGTATACCACCAGCTATATACCACTATATACCACCAGCTATATACCACTATCCAGTATACCACCAGCTATATACCACTATATACCACCAGCTATATACCACTATATACCACCAGCTATATACCACTATCCAGTATACCACCAGCTATATACCACTATATACCACCAGCTATATACCACTATATACCACCAGCTATATACCACTATATACCACCAGCTATATACCACTATATACCACCAGCTATATACCACTATATACCACCAGCTATATACCACTATCCAGTATACCACCAGCTATATACCACTATATACCACCAGCTATATACCACTATATACCACCAGCTATATACCACTATCCAGTATACCACCAGCTATATACCACTATATACCACCAGCTATATACCACTATACAGTATACCACCAGCTATATACCACTATATACCACCAGCTATATACCACTATATACCACCAGCTATATACCACTATACAGTATACCACCAGCTATATACCACTATATACCACCAGCTATATACCACTATACAGTATACCACTAGCTATATACCAATATATACCACCAGCTATATACCACTATATACCACCAGCTATATACCACTATATACCACCAGCTATATACCACTATACAGTATACCACCAGCTATATACCACTATACAGTATACCACCAGCTATATACCACTATACAGTATACCACCAGCTATATACCACTATACAGTATACCACCAGCTATATACCACTATATACCACCAGCTATATACCACTATATACCACCAGCTATATACCACTATATACCACCAGCTATATACCACTATACAGTATACCACCAGCTATATACCACTATACAGTATACCACCAGCTATATACCACTATACAGTATACCACCAGCTATATACCACTATACACCACCAGCTATATACCACTATATACCACCAGCTATATACCACTATATACCACCAGCTATATACCACTATATACCACCAGCTATATACCACTATACAGTATACCACCAGCTATATACCACTATATACCACCAGCTATATACCACTATATACCACCAGCTATATACCACTATATACCACCAGCTATATACCACTATATACCACCAGCTATATACCACTATACAGTATACCACCAGCTATATACCACTATATACCACCAGCTATATACCACTATATACCACCAGCTATATACCACTATATACCACCAGCTATATACCACTATATACCACCAGCTATATACCACTATATACCACCAGCTATATACCACTATATACCACCAGCTATATACCACTACGTATACCACCAGCTATATACCACTATATACCACCAGCTATATACCACTATATACCACCAGCTATATACCACTATATACCACCAGCTATATACCACTATATACCACCAGCTATATACCACTATATACCACCAGCTATATACCACTATATACCACCAGCTATATACCACTATATACCACCAGCTATATACCACTATACAGTATACCACCAGCTATATACCACTATATACCACCAGCTGATCCTAGAAGAGTGGCTGAATCTCCCGGAGCTGGCGGACTACGCCTGTATCCAGTATGATATGAGCACTGTATGTGGGCATGGCCATGCGTGTTACGCCTGTATCATGGCTGACAGAAATCAGCAAGTATGTCTTGAAGGGGTTGTCCAGGGGTAAAGCATGTATAAGAATTGTTGTATCATGGCCTACGGCTACCTTGACCCTGAGGACTTGTGTAGGCGCCCATAAATCATGGCGGTGTGCTGTCTGTGTCCTGTGAGCACAGCACATGGGCCCATTGATTTTATGGTTGTATTTTGCTTTGCCCATTGAAGTCTATGGATTTATGAAAATAATGAAAAGCACTCGGACCTGAGAAATGTATCAGCCATGGATAAAACACGTGGTTAAAGTGGTTCTTCCATGATTACACTTGGACCCCTATGATAACACTACCAGCCTGGGCCCCTATGATAACACTACCAGCCTGGACCTCTATGATAACACTACCAGCCTGGGCCCCTATGATAACACTACCAGCCTGGACCCTATGATAACACTACCAGCCTGGACCCTATGATAACACTACCAGCCTGGGCCCCTATGATAATACTACCAGCCTGGACCCTATGATAACACTACCAGCCTGGGCCCCTATGATAACACTACCAGCCTGTGCCCCTATGATAACACTACCAGCCTGGGCCTCTATGATAACACTACCAGCCTGGGCCCCTATGATAACACTACCACCTGGGCCCCTATGATAACACTACCAGCCTGGGCCCCTATGATAACACTACCATCCTGGGCCCCTATGATAACACTACCAGCCTGGGCCCCTATGATAACACTACCAGCCTGGACCCTATGATAACACTACCAGCCTGGACCCTATGATAACACTACCAGCCTGGGCCTCTATGATAACACTACCAGCCTGGGCCCCTATGATAATACTACCAGCCTGGACCCTATGATAACACTACCAGCCTGGGCCCCTATGATAACACTACCAGCCTGTGCCCCTATGATAACACTACCAGCCTGGAACCTATGATAATACTACCAGCCTGGGCCCCTATGATAACACTACCAGCCTGGGCCCCTATGATAACACTACCAGCCTGGGCCCCTATGATAACACTACCATCCTGGGCCCCTATGATAACACTACCATCCTGGGCCCCTATGATAACACTACCATCCTGGGCCCCTATGATAACACTACCAGCCTGGGCCCCTATGATAACACTACCAGCCTGGGCCCCTATGATAACACTACCAGCCTGGACCCTATGATAACACTACCATCCTGGGCCCCTATGATAACACTACCAGCCTGGACCCTATGATAACACTACCAGCCTGGGCCCCTATGATAACACTACCAGCCTGGGCCCCTATGATAACACTACCATCCTGGGCCCCTATGATAACACTACCATCCTGGGCCCCTATGATAACACTACCATCCTGGGCCCCTATGATAACACTACCAGCCTGGACCCTATGATAACACTACCAGCCTGGGCCCCTATGATAACACTACCAGCCTGGGCCCCTATGATAACACTACCAGCCTGGGCCCCTATGATAACACTACCAGCCTGGGCCCCTATGATAACACTACCAGCCTGGACCCCTATGATAACACTACCAGCCTGGGACCCCTATGATAACACTACCAGCCTGGACCCCTATGATAACACTACCAGCCTGGACCCTATGATAATAATTCTAGCATGGGCCCCTATGATAACACTACCAGCCTGGGACCCCTATGATAACACTACCAGCCTGGACCCTATGATAACACTACCAGCCTGGGACCCTATGATAACACTACCAGCCTGGGACCCTATGATAACACTACCAGCCTGGACCCCTATGATAACACTACCAGCCTGGACCCTATGATAACACTACCAGCCTGGGACCCTATGATAACACTACCAGCCTGGGCCCCTATGATAACACTACCAGCCTGGGCCCCTATGATAATAATTTTAGCATGGGCCCCTATGATAACACTACAAGCCTGGGCCCCTATGATAATAATTCTAGCATGGGCCCCTATGATAACACTACCAGCCTGGGCCCCTATGATAACACTACCAGCCTGGACCCCTATGATAACACTACCAGCCTGGGCCCCTATGATAACACTTACAGCCTGGGCCCCTATGATAACACTACCAGCCTGGGCTCCCTATGATAACACTACCAGCCTGGGCCCCTATGATAACACTTACAGCATGGGTCCCCTATGATAACACTTCTAGCATGGGCCCCTATGATAATACTACCAGCCTGGACCCCTATGATAACACTACCAGCAGGCCCCTATGATAACACTACCAGCCTGGGACCCCTATGATAACACTACCAGCCTGGACCCTATGATAACACTACCAGCCTGGGACCCTATGATAACACTACCAGCCTGGGACCCTATGATAACACTACCAGCCTGGACCCCTATGATAACACTACCAGCCTGGACCCTATGATAACACTACCAGCCTGGGACCCTATGATAACACTACCAGCCTGGACCCCTATGATAACACTACCAGCCTGGGCCCCTATGATAATAATTTTAGCATGGGCCCCTATGATAACACTACAAGCCTGGGCCCCTATGATAATAATTCTAGCATGGGCCCCTATGATAACACTACCAGCCTGGGCCCCTATGATAACACTACCAGCCTGGACCCCTATGATAACACTACCAGCCTGGGCCCCTATGATAACACTTACAGCCTGGGCCCCTATGATAACACTACCAGCCTGGGCTCCCTATGATAACACTACCAGCCTGGGCCCCTATGATAACACTTACAGCATGGGTCCCCTATGATAACACTTCTAGCATGGGCCCCTATGATAATACTACCAGCCTGGACCCCTATGATAACACTACCAGCCTAGGCCCCTATGATAACACTTACAGCCTGGGCCCCTATGATAACACTACCAGCCTGGGCCCCTATGATAACACTTACAGCCTGGGCCCCTATGATAACACTACCAGCCTGGGCCCCTATGATAACACTACCAGCCTGGGCCCCTATGATAACACTACCAGCCTGGGCCCCCTATGATAACACTTCCATCCTGGGCCCCTATAATTATAATTTCAGCCTGGGCCCCCTCTGATAATACTTCCAGCTTGGACCCCAATGATAACACTACCAGCCTGGGCCCCCTATGATAACACTACCAGCCTGGGCCCCTATGATAACACTACCAGCCTGGGCCCCCTATGATAACAATTTCAGCCTGGGCCCCTATGATAACACTACCAGCCTGGGCCCCTATGATAACACTACCAGCCTGGGCCCCTATGATAACAATTTCATCCTGGGCCCCTATGATAACATTTACAGCCTGGGCCCCTATGATAACACTACCAGCCTGGGCCCCCTATGATAACACTTACAGCCTGGGCCCCTATGATAACATTTACAGCCTGGGCCCCTATGATAACACTACCAGCCTGTGCCCCTATGATAACACTTTCAGCCTGGGCCCCTATGATAACACTTACAGCCTGGGCCCCTATGATAACACTACCAGCCTGTGCCCCTATGATAACACTACCAGCCTGTGCCCCTATGATAACACTTTCAGCCTGGGCCCCTATGATAACACTTACAGCCTGGGCCCCTATGATAACACTACCAGCCTGGGCCCCTATGATAACACTACCAGCCTGGGCCCCTATGATAACACTACCAGCCTGGGCCCCCTATGATAACAATTTCAGCCTGGGCCCCTATGATAACATTTACAGCCTGGGCCCCTATGATAACACTACCAGCCTGGGCCCCCTATGATAATACTTACAGCCTGGGCCCCTATGATAACACTACCAGCCTGTGCACCTATGATAATACTTACAGCCTGGGCCCCTATGATAACACTACCAGCCTGGGCCCTTATGATAACACTACCAGCCTGTGCACCTATGATAATACTTACAGCCTGGGCCCCTATGATAACACTTACAGCCTGGGCCCTTATGATAACACTACCAGCCTGTGCACCTATGATAATACTTACAGCCTGGGCCCCTATGATAACACTTACAGCCTGGGCCCCTATGATAACACTACCAGCCTGTGCACCTATGATAATACTTACAGCCAGGGCCCCTATGATAACACTACCAGCCTGGGCCCCCTATGATAACACTTACAGCCTGCCCTTGTCTTATTCAGCCATGCCATAGGAAGACTGTATGGACTGAATGCTCCATCCACACTGATGCTCACCTCCGCACTGGTCTGAACAGTGTCCATACAAAGCCTCTGACGAGGCTGCCAGATCACAGGAGTGGACGTGTTGTCAGCAGAGCACGGCTGCAAATATCAGGGAATGCTGCTGCTGGGAGTTGTAGTGTGTCACCACTGGATAGCCAAAGCTCACAGAGCACAGCCTTACATGAACCATTTACCCAGAATGCTTTATAGAGTAATCTCATGGAGGGTTAATGTGCGGCTCCTTCTCAGGACCAGACACACAGCTCTATTAAATCCACCAATCCCCAGAGAGTCAAGGAGCCAGGGGAGTTGTCAGGGAGGTCTGGACGGCCGAGAGCCCTGGTGTAAGATCCTGTCCATGACTGAGACGTCTGGAATATACTGTGAGGAATATTGTGTTATAATGACCAGGACATTATACCAGGGACGTCCCGGGCTGTGATGTCATCAGGTACAGACTTTTTGTGATCTTGTCACTGTTGCAGCTACTTCCAAGTTGCAATGTGACCGTATTTGCTTCCAATGCGACAATGAGATCTTCAGCCACGTGACCCGTGTTACAGTGAAAGGCGTCAAGCGGCCCTAGTCTAAAGCTTAAAGGGAGTCTGTCATCAGGATGAAGCATATTCAACCACAGCACAGTCAGATAGGTCGGACTCTCCTGAATATAACACCTTTATCCCATGTACAGTATATTCACATACAGCACATTTATATATACATATTTGTATACATGTACGGTATATTCACACACAGTACATTTATATATACATACAGTCATATGATAAAGTTTGGGCACCCCTATTAATCTTAATCATTTTTAGTTCTAAATATTTGGGTGTTTGCAACAGCCATTTCAATTTGATATATCTAATAACTGATGGACACAGTAATATTTCAGGATTGAAATGAGGTTTATTGGACTAACAGAAAATGTGCAATATGCATTAAACCAAAATTTGACCGCTGCAAAAATTTGGGTACCCTTATCATTTTATTGATTTGAATACTCCTAACTACTTTTTACTGACTTACTGAAGCACAAAATTGGTTTTGTAACCTCACTGAGCTTTGAACTTCATAGCCAGGTGTATCCAATCATGAGAAAAGGTATTTAAGGTGGCCAATTGCAAGTTGTTCTCCTATTTGAATCTTCTCTGAAGAGTGGCATCATGGGCTCCTCAAAACAACTCTCAAATGATCTGAAAACAAAGATTGTTCAACATAGTTGTTCAGGGGAAGGATACAAAAAGTTGTCTCAGAGATTTAACCTGTCAGTTTCCACTGTGAGGAACATAGTAAGGAAATGGAAGACCACAGGGACAGTTCTTGTTAAGCCCAGAAGTGGCAGGCCAAGAAAAATATCAGAAAGGCAGAGAAGAAGAATGGTGAGAACAGTCAAGGACAATCCACAGACCACCTCCAAAGAGCTGCAGCATCATCTTGCTGCAGATGGTGTCACTGTGCATCGGTCAACAATACAGCACACTTTGCACAAGGAGAAGCTGTATGGGAGAGTGATGCGAAAGAAGCCGTTTCTGAAAGCACGCCACAAACAGAGTCGCCTGAGGTATGCAAAAGCACATTTGGACAAGCCAGCTTCATTTTGGAAGAAGGTCCTGTGGGCTGATGAAACAAAGATTGAGTTGTTTGGTCATACAAAAAGGCGTTATGCATGGCGTCAAAAAAACACAGCATTCCAAGAAAAACACTTGCTACCCACTGTAAAATTTGGTGGAGGTTCCATCATGCTTTGGGGCTGTGTGGCCAATGCCGGCACCGGGAATCTTGTTAAAGTTGAGGGTCGCATGGATTCAACTCAGTATCAGCAGATTCTTGCGAATAATGTACAAGAATCAGTGACTAATTTGAAGTTACGCCGGGGATGGATATTTCAGCAAGACAATGATCCAAATCTACTCAGGCATTCATGCAGAGGAACAATTACAATGTTCTGGAATGGCCATCCCAGTCCCCAGACCTGAATATCATTGAACATCTGTGGGATAATTTGAAGCGGGCTGTCCATGCTCGGCGACCATCAAACTTAACTGAACTGGAATTGTTTTGTAAAGAGGAATGGTCAAAAATACCTTCATCCAGGATCCAGGAACTGATTAAAAGCTACAGGAAGCGACTAGAGGCTGTTATTTTTGCAAAAGGAGGATCTACTAAATATTAATGTCACTTTTCTGTTGAGGTGCCCATACTTTTGCACCGGTCAAATTTTGGTTTAATGAATATTGCACATTTTCTGTTAGTACAATAAACCTCATTTCAATCCTGAAATATTACTGTGTCCATCAGTTATTAGATATATCAAATTGAAATGGCTGTTGCAAACACCCAAATATTTAGAACTAAAAATGATTAAGATTAATAGGGGTGCCCAAACTTTTTCATATGACTGTATTTGTATACATGTACGGTATATTCACATATAGTACATTTATATATATATATATATTTGTATACATGTACGGTATATTCACATACAGCACATTTATATATACATATTTGTATACATGTACGGTATATTCACATATAGTACATTTATATATATATATTTGTATACATGTACGGTATATTCACATACAGCACATTTATATATATATATTTGTATACATGTACAGTATATTCACACACAGCACATTTATATATATATATATTTGTATACATGTACGGGTATATTCACATATAGTACATTTATATATATATATTTGTATACATGTACTGTATAGTCACACACAGCACATTTATATATATACATATTTGTATACATGTACAGTATAGTCACATACAGCACATTTATATATATATATATTTGTATACATGTACGGTATATTCACATACAGCACATTTATATATATATATTTGTATACAGGTACGGGTATAGTCACACACAGCACATTTATATATACATATTTGTATACATGTACGGTATAGTCACATACAGCACATTTATATATACATATTTGTATACATGTACAGTATATTCACACACAGCACATTTATATATATACATATTTGTATACATGTACGGTATATGGTCACACACAGCACATTTATATATACATATATGTATACATGTGTGGGTATAGTCACATACAGCACATTTATATATACATATTTGTATACATGTACGGTATATTCACACACAGCACATTTATATATATATATATATGTGTACATGTACGGGGTGTATTCACACACAGCACATTTATATATATATATATTTGTATACATGTACAGGTATAGTCACATACAGCACATTTATATATACATATTTGTATACATGTACGGTATAGTCACATACAGGCACTTATATATACACATATTGTGTACACGTGCGGTATCGGCATACGGCACATACAGCACATATATATATATATACATGTATACAGGTACGGTATAGTCACACACAGCACATTTATATATACATATTTGTATACATGTACGGTATATTCACACACACGCACATATATATATATATATTTGTATACATGTACGGTATAGTCACATACAGCACATTTATATATATATATATGTATGTATGTATGTACAGTATAGTCACACACAGCACATTTATATATACATATTTGTATACATGTACGGTATATTCACACACAGCACATTTATATATATATATTTGTATACAGGTACAGGTATAGACACACACACGCACATATATATATACATATTTGTATACATGTACGGTATATTCACACACAGCACATATTATATATATATATATATTTGTATACATGTACAGTATAGTCACATATAGTACATTTATATATATATATTTGTATACATGTACGGTATAGTCACACACAGCACATTTATATATATATATATTTGTATACATGTACGGTATAGTCACATATAGTACATTTATATATATACATATTTGTATACAGGTACGGTATAGTCACACACAGCACATTTATATATATATATTTGTATACAGGTACGGTATAGTCACACACAGCACATTTATATATACATATTTGTATACATGTACGGTATATTCACACACAGCACATTTATATATATATATATTTTGTGGAGCATTTATCGATATTGGAGCTTCCCATGCCGCTCTGGATCCCCTGTGTGTCCTAATAGATTATCTGCATCGCTCGCCCTCCGTAATGTGTGCCAGGTCCTGGTTGAAATTACAATAAATCTGCCAGGTGGCGGAAATCCAACACAACCCAACCACCCACCCTCCCTAACACACCCACTTCTCCAAAAGTCAGGTGCAAAGAGCCTCAAATTCACCATTTTTGGTGAAAATTCAGATGCAAATAATAATTTCTGTTGTAAAATCAGTCATAAATGTCTTTCAATTCTTCGCCATTCTCAGGATCTCTGCTTGCTGTCAGTGACTGAGGACGCTCCTGGTTACATTCAGAGGCAGTGACACTGTATATAGTCAGTCCTCCTCTCATCTGCTAGGTAGGGACAGTTGTATCCAGTCTAGACAATGCTCTGTGAGCTCAACACATCGGCTGCAGCTGCACAAATCTCTCTGAGGTTCAGGCTGTTGAGCTCACAGAGCATTGTCTAGACTGGATACAACAGTCTCCATGTCTCAGTGAGAACAGGACTAGCTATGAACTATTTTGCTACAATGTATCGGTCTGGGGCTCAGTCTGTCGAGATCACAGAGCATTACCAATCCTCAGTGTGGGTTATACTTCTGACACCCCACATCAGGTGACTGCAGGGTCCTCCGTGCACCAGATCCAGGCGCAGGTCAGACAAGCACTATGCCTGGTTACTGTAGTTCACCTGCATGGCCACAATACCCCGCCATAATACAGAAGGTTACATTGCTGCTTTAGATTTTCATATTAACTAATCAGTTACTTCTTGTCTTAAAGGGAACGTTACCTTAAGATTATAAACCAGCAGGACAATGATGTGAATAATGACAGATGATTGGAGTGATTGTCCGGCCCCTCCAGTAATAGATGGGAGCGGTGCAGGTTCTCCAGGATGAAGCTTCTTCCATACATCTCACTTAGTATCATGGCTGCCTGCCAAGCCCCGGCGCTCCCAGTCCCTGCATTTACGAGATTAATGCCATAAAGAGCCTCATCTTTTATTGCGCTGTTTTTAATTTGCTTTCACTTATTTATGCGCCGGTCGATTTGGTTTTATCCTTCATCCTTTTTCCTCTCTTCACGTCTGGATGTTTTTTAGTCCGATGTTATTTTTGTTCTATATTATATTTCATTATATTGTATCAGGATTTATAAGATGCTTTATTAATAACCTCATTGTGATGACAAAATCCAGAATTAAATTGTATAGAAGCTTTTATACAGTTTCTAGTGTATAGGTGGAGGGCTCCTTTAAGAGATAACTCCGCCCACTATACATAGTGACCTATAGAATGTTTCCTATTATTGTTTGTGTATCTATTCTATGATTAGTTATAGCCACACATCTGATGTTATATAGTCCAGTGGTCTGCGATGTGCAGCTCTACAGATGTAAAACAACAACAAAAACTACAACTCCCAGCATGCTTAGAAAGATTATTCACTGTATGTACACAGTGACTGTACCAGCAGAATAGTGAGTGCAGCTCTGGAGTATAATACAGGATGTAACTCAGGGTCAGTACAGGATAAGTAATGTAATGTATGTACACAGTGACTGTACCAGCAGAATAGTGAGCGCAGCTCTGGAGTATAATACAGGATATAACTCAGGATCAGTACAGGATAAGTAATGTAATGTATGTACACAGTGACTGTACCAGCAGAATAGTGAGTGCAGCTCTGGAGTATAATACAGGATGTAACTCAGGATCAGTACAGGATAAGTAATGTAATGTATGTACACAGTGATTGTACCAGCAGAATAGTGAGCGCAGCTAGTGAGCGCAGCTGGAGTATAATACAGGATGTAACTCAGGATCAGTACAGGATAAGTAATGTAATGTATGTACACAGTGACTGCACCAGCAGAATAGTGAGTGCAGCTCTGGAGTATAATACAGGATGTAACTCAGGATCAGTACAGGATAAGTAATGTAATGTATGTACACAGTGACTGTACCAGCAGAATAGTGAGTGCAGCTCTGGAGTATAATACAGGATGTAACTCAGGATCAGTACAGGATAAGTAATGTAATGTATGTACACAGTGACTGTACCAGCAGAATAGTGAGCGCAGCTCTGAAGTATAATACAGGATGTAACTCAGGATCAGTACAGGATAAGTAATGTAATGTACAGTCATGGCCAAAAGTTTTGAGAATGACAGAAATATTCTATTTTCACATGATCTGCTGCCCTCTGGTTTTTATGTGTGTTTGTCAGATGTTTTTATCACATACAGAAATAGAATTGCATTCATATTATGAGTAACAGAAGCTTATATTGACAGTTAGAATGAGTTAATGCAGCAAGTCAATATTTGCAGTGTTGACCCTTCTTCTTCAGGACCTCTGCAATTCTCCCTGGCATGCTCTCAATCAACTTCTGGACCAAATCCTGACTGATAGCAGTCCATTCTTGCAGAATCAATGCTTTCATTTTGTCTGAATGTTGTGGCGACCCGAGCGCGACAAGTGGTTGTTGGCCACCCGTCTCTTGATGACCAGGCCTTGACCAAAAGTCGTCTCAGTGGGATGAAGATCTGGGGAGTTTCCAGCCATGGCCCAAGGAACCTCTCTGCTTAGTGCTCGCTGAGGCAGAGTTGCCCAGTCATCCCGGTTAGGCCATTGGTGGTGCACCGCGCATGATGCGCAGGTGCACGGTGGAAGGGGCGCGGGGGGAGGTTGCTCTTGGAGGACATTCTGGTACCATTCTTTATTCATGGCTGTGTTTTTAGGCAAGACTGTGAGAGAGCCGATTCCCTTGGCTGAGAAGCAACCCCACACATGAATGGTTTCAGGATGCTTTACAGTTGGCATGAGACAAGACTGGTGGTAGCGCTCACCTCTTCTTCTCCGAATAAGCTGTTTTCCAGATGTTCCAAACAATCGAAAAGGGGATTCATCAGAGAAAATGACTTTCCCCCAGTCCCCAGCAGCCCCCCCCCGGTACCTTTTGCAGAATATCAGTCTGTCCCTGATGTTTTTTCTGGAGAGAAGTGGCTTCTTTGCTGCCCTCCTTGAGACCAGGCCTTGCTCCAAGGGCCCCGGCCCCCAGGGGGGGTGCAGATGCACTCACACCTGCCTGCTGCCATTTCTCAGCAAGCTCTGCACTGCTGGTAGCCCGATCCCGCAGCTGAAACACTTTTAAGAGACGGTCCTGCCGCTTGCTGGTCTTTCTTGGGCGCCCTGGAGCCTTTTTGGCACCAATGGAACCTCTCTCCTTGAAGTTCTTGATGATGCGATAGATTTTTGACTGAGGTGCAATCGTTCTAGCTGCAATACTCTTCCCAGTTAGGCCATTTTTGTGGGGTGCAATGATGACTGCGCGTGTTTTTTTAGAGAAAAACATGGTTAAAAAAAAAGAAAAAAGTGGGGGGAAGGCGCAGCCTCCTTTTAAAGTGTCCAGTGGTGTCATTCTTACTTAATCATGACAGATTGATCTCCAGCCCTGTCCTCATCAACACCCACACCTGTGTTAATGGAGCAATCACTGAAACGATGTTAGGTGGTCGTTTTTTTAGGCGGGCGGCGGGGGGGGGTTTGGGGGGGTTTTTCCCCTAACATTCAGGATCAGTACAGGCCCATAAGTAACTGTAACTGTAACTTTGTAAAAATTTATATTTGTATCATTCTCAAAACTTTCGGCCATGACTGTATGTGTACAGTGACTATACCAGCAGAATAGTGAGTGCGTTCTGGAGTATAATACAGGATGTAACTCGGGATCAGTACAGGATAAGTAATGTAATGTATGTACAAAGTGAATGCCCAAAAAAAAGTGAGCGCAGCTCTGGAGTATAATACAGGATGTAACTCAGGATCAGTACAGGATAAGTAATGTAATGTATGTACACAGTGACTGCACCAGCAGAATAGTGAGTGCAGCTCTGGAGTATAATACAGGATGTAACTCAGGATCAGTACAGGATAAGTAATGTAATGTATGTACACAGTGACTGTACCAGCAGAATAGTGAGCGCAGCTCTGGAGTATAATACAGGATGTAACTCAGGATCAGTACAGGATAAGTAATGTAATGTATGTACACAGTGACTGCACCAGCAGAATAGTGAGTGCAGCTCTGGAGTATAATACAGGATGTAACTCAGGATCAGTACAGGATAAGTAATGTAATGTATGTACACAGTGATTGTACCAGCAGAATAGTGAGCGCAGCTCTGGAGTATAATACAGGATGTAACTCAGGATCAGTACAGGATAAGTAATGTAATGTATGTACACAGTGACTGCACCAGCAGAATAGTGAGTGCAGCTCTGGAGTATAATACAGGATGTAACTCAGGATCAGTACAGGATAAGTAATGTATGTACACAGTGACTGCACCAGCAGAATAGTGAGCGCAGCTCTGGAGTATAATACAGGATGTAACTCAGGATCAGTACAGGATAAGTAATGTAATGTATGTACACAGTGACTGTACCAGCAGAATAGTGAGTGCAGCTCTGGAGTATAATACAGGATGTAACTCAGGATCAGTACAGGATAAGTAATGTAATGTATGTACACAGTGACTGTACCAGCAGAATAGTGAGCGCAGCTCTGAAGTATAATACAGGATGTAACTCAGGATCAGTACAGGATAAGTAATGTAATGTACAGTCATGGCCAAAAGTTTTGAGAATGACAGAAATATTCTATTTTCACATGATCTGCTGCCCTCTGGTTTTTATGTGTGTTTGTCAGATGTTTTTATCACATACAGAAATAGAATTGCATTCATATTATGAGTAACAGAAGCTTATATTGACAGTTAGAATGAGTTAATGCAGCAAGTCAATATTTGCAGTGTTGACCCTTCTTCTTCAGGACCTCTGCAATTCTCCCTGGCATGCTCTCAATCAACTTCTGGACCAAATCCTGACTGATAGCAGTCCATTCTTGCAGAATCAATGCTTTCATTTTGTCTGAATTTGTTGGTTTTTGTTTGTCCACCCGTCTCTTGATGATTGACCACAAGTTCTCAATGGGATTAAGATCTGGGGAGTTTCCAGGCCATGGACCCAAAATCTCTATGTTTTGTTCCCTGAGCCATTTAGTTATCACCTTTGCTTTATGGCAAGGTGCTCCATCATGCTGGAAAAGGCATTGTTGAGCGCCAAACTGCTCTTGGACGGTTGGGAGAAGTTGCTCTTGGAGGACATTCTGGTACCATTCTTTATTCATGGCTGTGTTTTTAGGCAAGACTGTGAGAGAGCCGATTCCCTTGGCTGAGAAGCAACCCCACACATGAATGGTTTCAGGATGCTTTACAGTTGGCATGAGACAAGACTGGTGGTAGCGCTCACCTCTTCTTCTCCGAATAAGCTGTTTTCCAGATGTTCCAAACAATCGAAAAGGGGATTCATCAGAGAAAATGACTTTCCCCCAGTCCTCAGCAGTCCACTCCCTGTACCTTTTGCAGAATATCAGTCTGTCCCTGATGTTTTTTCTGGAGAGAAGTGGCTTCTTTGCTGCCCTCCTTGAGACCAGGCCTTGCTCCAAGAGTCTCCGCCTCACAGTGCGTGCAGATGCACTCACACCTGCCTGCTGCCATTTCTCAGCAAGCTCTGCACTGCTGGTAGCCCGATCCCGCAGCTGAAACACTTTTAAGAGACGGTCCTGCCGCTTGCTGGTCTTTCTTGGGCGCCCTGGAGCCTTTTTGGCACCAATGGAACCTCTCTCCTTGAAGTTCTTGATGATGCGATAGATTTTTGACTGAGGTGCAATCGTTCTAGCTGCAATACTCTTCCCAGTTAGGCCATTTTTGTGCAGTGCAATGATGACTGCACGTGTTTCTTTAGAGATAACCATGGTTAACAGAAGAGAAACAATGATGGCAAGCACCAGCCTCCTTTTAAAGTGTCCAGTGGTGTCATTCTTACTTAATCATGACAGATTGATCTCCAGCCCTGTCCTCATCAACACCCACACCTGTGTTAATGGAGCAATCACTGAAACGATGTTAGGTGGTCCTTTTAAGGCAGGGCTGCAATGATGTTGAAATGTGTTTTGGGGGATAAAGTTCATTTTCTAGGCAAATATTGACTTTGCAAGTAATTGCTGTTAAGCTGATCACTCTTTATAACATTCTGGAGTATATGCAAATTGCCATTAGAAAAACTGAAGCAGTAGACTTTGTAAAAATTTATATTTGTATCATTCTCAAAACTTTCGGCCATGACTGTATGTGTACAGTGACTATACCAGCAGAATAGTGAGTGCAGTTCTGGAGTATAATACAGGATGTAACTCAGGATCAGTACAGGATAAGTAATGTAATGTATGTACACAGTGACTGCACCAGCAGAATAGTGAGCGCAGCTCTGGAGTATAATACAGGATGTAACTCAGGATCAGTACAGGATAACTAATGTAATGTATATACACAGTGACTGCACCAGCAGAATAGTGAGCACAGCTCTGGGGTATAATACAGGATGTAACTCAGGATCAGTACAGGATAAGTAATGTAATGTATGTACACAGTGACTGTACCAGCAGAATAGTGAGCGCAGTTCTGGAGTATAATACAGGATGTAACTCAGGATCAGTACAGGATAAGTAATGTAATGTATGTACACAGTGACTGTACCAGCAGAATAGTGAGCGCAGCTCTGGAGTATAATACAGGATATAACTCAGGATCAGTACAGGATAAGTAATGTAATGTATGTACACAGTGACTGTACCAGCAGAATAGTGAGTGCAGCTCTGGAGTATAATACAGGATATAACTCAGGATCAGTACAGGATAAGTAATGTAATGTATGTACACAGTGACTGTACCAGCAGAATAGTGAGCGCAGCTCTGGAGTATAATACAGGATAAGTAATGTAATGTATGTACACAGTGACTGCACCAGCAGAATAGTGAGTGCAGCTCTGGAGTATAATACAGGATGTAACTCAGGATCAGTACAGGATAAGTAATGTAATGTATGTACACAGTGACTGCACCAGCAGAATAGTGAGCGCAGCTCTGGAGTATAATACAGGATGTAACTCAGGATCAGTACAGGATAAGTAATGTAATGTATGTACACAGTGACTGCACCAGCAGAATAGTGAGTTCAGCTCTGGAGTATAATACAGGATATAACTCAGGATCAGTACAGGATAAGTAATGTAATGTATGTACACAGTGACTACACCAGCAGAATAGTGAGCGCAGCTCTGGAGTATAATACAGGATGTAACTCAGGACCAGTACAGGATAAGTAATGTAATGTATGTACACAGTGACTGCACCAGCAGAATAGTGAGTGCAGCTCTGGAGTATAATACAGGATGTAACTCAGGATCAGTACAGGATAAGTAATGTAATGTATGCACACAGTGACTGTACCAGCAGAATAGTGAGTGCAGCTCTGGAGTATAATGTGACTCTACTTTGTATGAATATTAATTCTATATGTAAATTGATGTCTTTTCTTTGTCAGTACTGGACTGAACTCTGGTTTTCCAGGTTTTCTAGATTAGAGGATTTTACTATACCCCAATTTAGTAACTTTTTAGGATTTTTTTGTACCCTACAGAACATCATCTCATTTATAACATCTGACAGCTGAGCCTTGCTCTCACAGTATGTAACTATAACAATGCTGACAACATAATCTGCAGACGTCTTGGACTGAGACCTTGCAGTTTACTGTGCACCTTGAAGAGAAGGACTCGAGTCCAGAATCCAAACCAGATGTGCAGCTCATAAAGGAGCGTTGTATGTGCACATGTGCTGCGCAGCTACCCTGGGATCTCAATAAGCAAAAACATTCCCGTTACCAGGCAACGAGAACAACACAACAAGTCAGGTCGGCTGGCATCTGACGCGGCAGGATTTGCTTGAATTAGAGGGGAGAATGGTACCCTGGATGCCTCTGGACATATCGGGGATGTAGATGAATCTTTTCATGGCGGGGTAATCTGCATTTTGGGAACCCACATAATATGGAACAGCTCAGGAGATTATTCTCACATGTGGTTTGTGGTCAAAAAATGCAACAAAAATCCTGAAGAATATCCCAGAGTAATATAAAGCACACAGACATATGCAGGACATGGGGAGGAAGGTCAGACATCTATAGGTGTAGCTTATACTAAATGTATATCCAAAATTCTGTGCTAGATCATTACATAACATATCTCTCTAGTGGTCTGTGCTACGTTTTTCTGATACAGAGCTCCAAACCCTCTGAATAGATCTGTAACTGCATAACAAAATGAACCACTAGGGGGAGTTCTGGAGATGCCTGCACCATATGCAGTTAGCTCCCCCTGGTGGTGGTTGCAGGCTGGTGGGATTGTATAATTTCACTTTATAGAGGATTTATCATAAGGGATATTTTTTTTCTCCGGGGCTGCAATTTATGCCACGTTTATGACCATTACATGACATGATGTTTGATCAATTTGGCACATCCTTAAGTTGCTGGAGAGAGATTGTCACAATTGTCACATTGGTAAATCAGCTGTGCGCCATTCCATCAAGCTAACCTCGACTCTTTTCTACCCACTTTTCAAGTAAACCATTGCAATTTTTTTACCATTTTGCTACTTTTTTTTGCACCAGAGTTTTGGCATGTAGGTTTGGTAAATCCCCCCTCTGTCTCTGCAGGGGATTTGGAGCTCTGTAGCAGAAAATTGTTCATATTATTATTATTATTATTATTTAGACATCTATAAAGATTTATTAGGAAACCAATCAGAAGAGAAAAATGAACAATCCCTGGCATGCAGGACAGCAGGGCTGTAGGTGACTTGTGATATTCTATTCTGAATCTTCAAGCTACACCTCTAAGATTACTGCTGTCCTCCTATAGGGTCCAGTGGCCCCTATACACGCACAGATGTAGCTACAAGACCTGCGCCCCCATAGCTATACTGCCACTAAACTACCCTATATACATTCCTATGGACCACCTCTGTAGTTGATCAATAGTTAAATCAATTGTTAGTGTTATTATTAAGTCGCCGTCTAGTCTTGACCTTAAAGAAGTTTTTCAGGACTATGATCCTTAGATTAGGTCATCATATATTGATTGGGATCTGTGAGGTCACAGCACTTGGACACGAGACTTTTCCTCTTTTCAGGCTGTGACGTTCACTGGTCACATGGCGATGCCACAGTTCAGCCCTATTCGAACCACTGGGGCTGAGTTGCACTACCAAGCACAGCCACTGTAGAATATACGGCGCTGTGCATGGTAAACAGTAAAGCGGCTGCAGCACTCGTCTGAATGCCCGACCTCTTCCTCTTTGACCCAGTACCATGACGTTGTGTACCCAAAACTATCTGAAGGGCTGAATCTTACGAATATTTGTCAAGATGAATCTCGTGAGATTTGCCCATCTCTGGTGCCAGGTGTCGGACCCCCTCTGATCTGATATCGATCATGGTCCCAGAAAACCCCTTTGTATTTAGGGTTTTCTGCATATTCTCTGTCTCTGGTCCACAGAGCTTACATTGTGCCGTCCTCAGTAAAGAGAAGATCTTGAGTCATTCTCTTCTGAAGTCTAGGATTTTTTTGTGTTATCATTACCTGGGAAAGCTGGGTGACAACTATTATGAATGCCACTAAACTCTCCCAGACTCCAGAATGGCAAATCTGCCTAGTTATATAATATCCCTTAATATTGTATAGTTAGTCATTGCTCCTATGTACCCGGCACATATAGTTGTGTAGATTGACAGTCCCATAGGGCTAAGGAGCCCTGTTCTGCTGCACCCACTTCCAGTGGGTTGGAGGCCATACTGGTTATCACTCAGCTTTCCCAGGACCAGAAATAACTAAGAATACAGAAAGTGTATCACTTGGACAGAAGACACCAGGAGGATGTAGCGGTGACTGCTGTGATGTATTGATGGATGTTGATACATTCTGATACAATGTTGCAGTTTGTGGATAGATAAGTAGAGTGGCCCAGCGCCAGGGCATAGTATACAGGGGAGCGGAGGGCTACAAGTAAACAGCTTGTAGTCATTAGGCAGCGATTACATGGCGCATTACCTAACTGTGAGTAAGAAGGAACAGCTTTGCCTATCTCTCAGTGTGGTAGGTGGGAGGGCGGCAGCGGTGACTCAGGGGGACATAGACCCTGCGCTTGTGGAATTGTGTACTCTCCTGTTTTGTGATGTCTTAAACAGATGGCACTTATATTTTTGCTGGAGCTTGGAAGTAACAAATGACTAATACTGAGTGTACGGAGCGTGTTCTGCCTCTTAGTCGTGCTCGGAACGCCACTTCAGAAACAAGGAAGCCAAACAACAGAGTAAAACAAAAAGTTCCTCCTAAATCACAAAGTCCCCGAGAGATACAAGTCACTGGATCAGATTCTTGGCTCACTTTCTATTTTTCTGTATCTAGGAAAGTTCTGGCCCCCAGAACTACTTGATATTTGGCGTCACTCTGCTTTCCCATATTCCTGAATAACAACAGACATTGTTATTTAATAATGCAGAACTAGGTCAATTTGCCATTCAGAAGCCTGGGAAAGCTGAGTGACAAGCCCTGAGCGAGCTGCTATTACTTCCAACATGGCTTCAGATGTAGCTAATACATGGACAGCCCATTGATTTCAGTAGGAAGTGTGCAATGCTTGATTTCACCTGTGGTGGCGCTGCAGGGGAGTTGAGCACTTGCTGCTAGGTCCCCTCAGACATGCTGGGTAATGTAGTTCCATTCAGCAATGCCTCGGCATTTGTTGCTATAGCGAGGTCCAAGTGATAATAACTAAATATGGCGCTCCTAAATGCAACCCTAAGCCGCCTGGTTTGATGTGGACACAGGGGGTGGTCACAGGAGGTGGCGGGGACACTAGAGCCAAGACAGCGCCACCTACTGGATGCACCCAGGTCAGGGAGAACCTACATCTAACCACTCCATTCTAGCATCCACCAGAGGGTTATGGACTTGGCTGAATTTTTCGGCTAGAAAAAATTCTACTGTGTGAACATACCCCTATACACAGATCCTGTGGACAATGCTGGTCCTAGAACTGGGGTGCTGTGATAAGCAATGGGGGTTCAGGTCTTCCGTGTCAGTATAAACCAGTTTATGTCGCTTTTGACTCTTTAAAAGAGAATGTCTGTCTGTCTGTTCCAGGCTTTTCTCTAAAGACTGGCAAGTGATCATCGGATCGCCACAGGTAGGCATCTAAAACTGTTAGTCATTGGCTGTTATTGTCAATGGAAGCAGCACGAGTTGTCAGAACACTTGCCTTATAGCAGTATAACCCGGCGGTCACGAGTTGTCAGAACACTTGTCCTATAGCAGTATAACCCGGCAGGAGGAGTTGTCAGTAGTCTTGTCCTATAGCAGTATAACCCGGCAGGAGGAGTTGTCAGTAGTCTTGTCCTATAGCAGTATAACCCGGCGGTCAGGAGTTGTCAGTAGTCTTGTCCTATAGCAGTATAACCCGGCAGTCAGGAGTTGTCAGTAGTCTTGTCCTATAGCAGTATAACCCGACGGTCAGGAGTTGTCAGTAGTCTTGTCCTATAGCAGTATAACCCGGCGGTCAGGAGTTGTCAGTAGTCTTGTCCTATAGCAGTATAACCCGGCGGTCAGGAGTTGTCAGTAGCCTTGTCCTATAGCAGTATAACCCGGCGGACAGGAGTTGTCAGTAGTCTTGCGCTATAGCAGTATAACCCGGCGGTCAGGAGTTGTCAGTAGTCTTGCCCTATAGCAGTATAACCCGGCGTCAGGAGTTGTCAGTAGTCTTGCGCTATAGCAGTATAACCCGGCAGTCAGGAGTTGTCAGTAGTCTTGCGCTATAGCAGTATAACCCGGCGGTCAGGAGTTGTCAGTAGTCTTGTCCTCTAGCAGTATAACCCGGCGGTCAGGAGTTGTCAGTAGTCTTGCGCTATAGCAGTATAACCCGGCGCTCAGGAGTTGTCAGTAGCCTTGTCCTCTAGCAGTATAACCCGGCGTCAGGAGTTGTCAGTAGTCTTGCGCTATAGCAGTATAACCCGGCAGTCAGGAGTTGTCAGTAGTCTTGCCCTATAGCAGTATAACCCGGCGGTCAGGAGTTGTCAGTAGTCTTGTCCTCTAGCAGTATAACCCGGCGTCAGGAGTTGTCAGTAGTCATGCCCTATATATTGCAGCCTTCTCTCTCTCATCTAAATTGTTAGAATAAATCCGCTTCTGTCTTTGCTTTTTTGCTGAGACTTTACAGCGCTCTCTGCCAAACTGACACTTTGGCTTATAAAATGATTACTTTGTATTCCTGCAAACGGAGGAGGAAATATAATATAAAATCGTATAATATAATGTAAGGCGACTTTCTCATTTTATTACTTTCTGGAACAAGAGCAGAACTGCTTACAATGTCATTCCCGATATAATTCACAAAGGCCGTTCTATGGAAGAGAGTGCTCAATGCGAAGGGGGAGGGGAGCTGACAGCAGAGGCTCCTGTGCTGATCTGGATATGGGCCCCTGTGCTGATCTGGATATGGGCCCCTGTGCAGAGCGGGATGTGGGCCCCTGTGCAGAGCTAGATATGGGCTCCTGTGCAGAGCGGGATGTGGGCCCCTGTGCAGAGCAGAATATGGCCCCTGTGCAGAGCTAAATATGGGCTCCTGTGCAGAGCGGGATGTGGGCCCCTGTGCAGAGCTAGATATGGGCCCCTGTGCAGATCTGGATATGGGCCCCTGTGCAGAGCTAGATATGGGCCCCTGTGCAGAGATAGATATGGGCCCTTGTGCAGAGCGGGATGTGGGCCCCTGTGCAGAGCTAGATATGGGCCCTTGTGCAGAGCAGAATATGGTCCCTGTGCAGAGCTAAATATGGGCTCCTGTGCAGAGTGGCATATGAGCCCCTGTGCAGAGCTAGATATGGGTCCCTATGCATAGCTGGATATGGGCCCCTCTGCAGCACTGAATATGGCCCCTCTGCAGCGCTGAATATGGCCCCTGTGCAGAGCTAGATATGGGCTCCTGTGCAGAGCAGGACTTTGGCCCCTGTGCAGAGCGGGATATAGGCCCCCTACTCTCCAGCTTCTGTTTGGATGGGACTGAGGAACATTTCCATACCAGCAATTAGCCTAGTGCTGGAAGCGTTTCTAATATAATGGCGGCCCCCTGGACTACAGGAGCCCTGAAATAATTTTTGCAGAAATTATTTTTGTGCACATGAAATCAATTTTTTTTTTTTTTACAGAATTTACAAAAATCATTTTGTGATGCTGCTAATTTTGTGTGTACAGAATTCATTTTGTGTCACAAGACCTATTTTTGTGTACAAAATATCATGTTGTGTCACAAAAATTGGTTGTCACGCAGAATTCATTTTTGTGACCACAAAATCATCTCAAAATAAACTAGTGTGGCGATTGTTCACGTTGTTCACAGGAATCATCCAACCAATTACAGGGCTTGTTGTCAATTCAGACACAAAATGTGAGTGATATGAAATGTTATTTTGTCACACAGAAGTTTATAACACATTTTGTAAAGCCGTCATACAAAACACAGTAGTGGTAAATGGATAAAGCCTGGCATTCCATATACTTGTCTACAGCGGTCAGGAGACTCCATGTATAACGTATGTGCCGTATCTCTGGTGCTAGAAAGGGCAATGTGCCAAGGATGCAGGTCACAGCAATTACACCCATCAAGACCAGGAAACGCCGATGGGCCGGTAAATTCCCCACATTATGTTACAAAATAAAATTCTGTGACTGATAACTAATTTCTGTAAATCCAAAATGTGCTTTTTGTCCTCACAAGTGATTGTGTAAGCAGAAAATAAATACTGGGAGGATTTTGTGCACACAGAATGTATTTTGTGTAAATGTGATAGATTTTGTGGTTATTTTGTGGTATTTTTGCTGAATTCTGTGTTTACAAACATCGCCCCATAAGTGTAAGGATCTGAGCGAACGTGACAAGGACCAAGCTGCGATGTTGACGCCTGGGTCGGAGTATCTCCATGTGACAGGTCTTGTGGGGTGTTCCTGGTATGAAGGGGTTAATACACACCAAAAGTGTCCAAGAATTAGCGAAAACGTCATGGGCGCCCAAGGCTCAGATACCTGTAGAGAGTGAAGACTAACCATCTGGCCCGATCCCACAGAAGAGAGAACTTGCTGTCAGTTCACACAGTGCTGTAGACTGGGCTGCGTGGTCATGTATTACACAATATTAGGCAGGTGGTTTTAATGTTATGGCTGATTGGTGTATATTTAATCGCAAAACCCTTTTCCTCCAGGGCCACAGACAGGAGATTTATGAGCACAGGCAGGAAAGGGTGCATCCCACCATGAAAGGATTGTGTAAGTGACTGTTCAGACCTTGTTTACTTCCAGGGTAAACAGTCTCTGCATCAGGCTCCTGAATCACTGCAGCATCAAAGGGCTCAGGTCCTGTGTGAACCCCCCTCCACCCAAATCACACAGACACTTCCTACTTCAAAGAGTCTGCCTTTCTGGGGGTCTCGGCC
Organism: Leptodactylus fallax; assembly: GCA_947044405.1. Classification (NCBI taxonomy): domain Eukaryota; kingdom Metazoa; phylum Chordata; class Amphibia; order Anura; family Leptodactylidae; genus Leptodactylus; species Leptodactylus fallax. Next base: position 797,817 of record CAMRHE010000587.1, read on the forward strand.
CCCTCTGGCCCTGCTGCTTCCTACCTGCCATGCTTGTTAATCATCCTCATAGTGAATTATTATGGAGACTGCAGGAGCTGAACTCCTTGTCCTCACCAGTCTCTGCTGCTGGGATGATATACTGGAGGATTATCCCCGATCCAGCTAACCCTGCCAAGAATAACAACCTTATCAAATCACTGAGCAGACCTCAGAGATACAATGTGACCTATACCTGGATACAGAGCTCTATACAGACCCGAGATACAATGTGACCTGTACCTGGATACAGAGCGCTATACAGACCCCTGAGCTACAATGTGACCTGTACCTGGATACAGAGCTCTATACAGACCCCTGAGATACAATGTGACCTGTACCTGGATACACAGCTGTATACAGACCCCTGAGATACAATGTGACCTGTACCTGGATACACAGCTGTATACAGACCCCTGAGATACAATGTGACCTGTACCTGGATACAGAGCGCTATACAGACCCCTGAGATACAATGTGACCTGTACCTGGATACAGAGCTGTATACAGACCCCTGAGATACAATGTGACCTGTACCTGGATACAGAGCTGTATACAGACCCCTGAGATACAATGTGACCTGTACCTGGATACAGAGCTGTATACAGACCCCTGAGATACAATGTGAACTGTACCTGGATACAGAGCTGTATACAGACCCCTGAGATACAATGTGACCTGTACCTGGATACAGATCTGTATACAGACCCCTGAGATACAATGTGACCTGTACCTGGATACACAGCTGTATACAGACCCCTGAGATACAATGTGACCTGTACCTGTATACAGAGCTGTATACAGACCCCTGAGATACAATGTGACCTGTACCTGGATACAGAGTGCTATACAGACCCCTGAGATACAATGTGACCTGTACCTGGATACAGAGCTCTATACAGACCCCTGAGATACAATGTGGCCTGTACCTGGATACAGAGCGCTATACAGACCCCTGAGATACAATGTGACCTGTACCTGGATACACAGCTGTATACAGACCCCTGAGATACAATGTGGCCTGTACCTGGATACAGAGTGCTATACAGACCCCTGAGATACAATGTGACCTGTACCTGGATACAGAGCTCTATACAGACCCCTGAGATACAATGTGACCTGTACCTGGATACACAGCTGTATATAGACCCCTGAGATACAATGTGACCTGTACCTGGATACAGAGCTGTATACAGACCCCTGAGATACAATGTGACCTGTACCTGGATACAGAGCTGTATACATTCCCTTGAGATACAATGTGACCTGTACCTGGATACAGAGCTGTATACAGACCCCTGAGATACAATGTGACCTGTACCTGGATACACAGCTGTATACAGACCCCTGAGCTACAATGTGACCTGTACCTGAATACACAGCTGTATACAGACCCCTGAGATACAATGTGACCTGTACCTGGATACAGAGCTATACAGACCCCTGAGCTACAATGTGGCCTGTACCTGGATACACAGCTGTATACAGACCCCCTGAGATACAATGTGACCTGTACCTGGATACACAGCTGTATACAGACCCCTGAGATACAATGTGACCTGTACCTGGATACACAGCTGTATACAGACCCCTGAGATGCAATGTGACCTGTACCTGGATACACAGCTGTATACAGACCCCTGAGATACAATGTGACCTGTACCTGGATACAGAGCTGTATATAGACCCCTGAGATACTATGTGACCTGTACCTGGATACACAGCTGTATACAGACCCCTGAGATGCAATGTGACCTGTACCTGGATACACAGCTGTATACAGACCCCTGAGATGCAATGTGACCTGTACCTGGATACACAGCTGTATACAGACCCCTGAGATACAATGTGACCTGTACCTGGATACAGAGCTGTATATAGACCCCTGAGATACAATGTGACCTGTACCTGGATACAGAGCTGTATACAGACCCTGAGATACAATGTGACCTGTACCTGGATACACAGCTGTATACAGACCCCTGAGCTACAATGTGACCTGTACCTGGATACACAGCTGTATACAGACCCTGGAGATACAATGTGGCCTGTACCTGGATACAGAGCTGTATACAGATGCCTGAGAAACAATGTGGCCTGTACCTGGATACACAGCTGTATACAGACCCCTGAGATACAATGTGACCTGTACCTGGATACACAGCACTATACAGACCCCTGAGATACAATGTGACCTGTACCTGGATACAGAGCTGTATACAGACCCCGGAGATACAATGTGACCTGTACCTGGATACACAGCTGTATACAGACCCCTGAGCTACAATGTGACCTATACCTGGATACACAGCTGTATACAGACCCCTGAGCTACAATGTGACCTGTACCTAGATACACAGCTGTATACAGATCCCTGAGATACAATGTGGCCTGTACCTGGATACACAGCTGTATACAGACCCCTGAGATACAATGTGACCTGTACCTGGATACAGAGCGCTATACAGACCCCTCAGATACAATGTGACCTGTACCTGGATACAGAGTGCTATACAGACCCCTGAGATACAATGTGACCTGTACCTGGATACAGAGCGCTATACAGACTCCTGAGATACAATGTGACCTCTACTTGGATACACAGCTGTATACAGACCCCTGAGATACAATGTGACCTGTACCTGGATACAGAGCTGTATACAGACCCCGAGATACAATGTGACCTGTACCTGGATACAGAGCTGTATACAGACCCCTGAGATACAATGTGACCTGTACCTGGATACAGAGCTGTATACAGACCCCTGAGATACAATGTGACCTGTACCTGGATACACAGCTGTATACAGACCCCTGAGATACAATGTGACCTGTACCTGGATACAGAGCTATACAGACCCCTGAGATACAATGTGACCTGTACCTGGATACAGAGCGCTATACAGACCCCTGAGATACAATGTGACCTGTACCTGGATACACACCTGTATACAGACCCCTGAGATACAATGTGACCTGTACCTGGATACAGAGCTGTATACAGACCCCTGAGATACAATGTGACCTGTACCTGGATACACAGCTGTATACAGACCCCTGAGCTACAATGTGACCTGTACCTGGATACACAGCTGTATATAGACCCCTGAGATACAATGTGACCTGTACCTAGATACACAGCTGTATACAGACCCTGGAGATACAATGTGACCTGTACCTGGATACACAGCTGTATATAGACCCCTGAGATACAATGTGACCTGTACCTGGATACACAGCTGTATACAGACCCCTGAGATACGATGTGACCTGTACCTGAATACAGAGCGCCATACAGACCCCTGAGATACAATGTCACCTGTACCTGGATACAGAGCTGTATACAGACCCCTGAGATACAATGTGACCTGTACCTGGATACACAGCTGTATACAGACCCCTGAGATACAATGTGACCTGTACCTGGATACACAGCTGTATACAGACCCCTGAGATACAATGTGACCTGTACCTGGATACAGAGCTATACAGACCCTGAGATACAATGTGACCTGTACCTGGATACAGAGCTGTATACAGACCCCTGAGATACAATGTGACCTGTACCTGGATACAGAGCGCTATACAGACCCCTGAGATACAATGTGACCTGTACCTGGATACACAGCTGTATACAGACCCTGAGATACAATGTGACCTGTACCTGGATACAGAGCACTATACAAACCCCTGAGATACAATGTAACCTGTACCTGGATACACAGCTGTATACAGACCCCTGAGATACAATGTGACCTGTACCTGGATACAGAGCTGTATACAGACCCCGGAGATACAATGTGACCTGTACCTGGATACACAGCTGTATACAGACCCCTGAGCTACAATGTGACCTATACCTGGATACACAGCTGTATACAGACCCCTGAGCTACAATGTGACCTGTACCTAGATACACAGCTGTATATAGACCCCTGAGATACAATGTGACCTGTACCTGGATACAGAGCTGTATACAGACCCTGGAGATACAATGTGACCTGTACCTAGATACACAGCTGTATACAGATCCCTGAGATACAATGTGGCCTGTACCTGGATACACAGCTGTATACAGACCCCTGAGATACAATGTGACCTGTACCTGGATACAGAGCGCTATACAGACCCCTGAGATACAATGTGACCTGTACCTGGATACAGAGTGCTATACAGACCCCTGAGATACAATGTGACCTGTACCTGGATACAGAGCGCTATACAGACTCCTGAGATACAATGTGACCTCTACTTGGATACACAGCTGTATACAGACCCCTGAGATACAATGTGACCTGTACAGACCCCTGTATACAGACCCCTGAGATACAATGTGACCTGTACCTGGATACAGAGCTATACAGACCCTGAGATACAATGTGACCTGTACCTGGATACAGAGCTGTATACAGACCCCTGAGATACAATGTGACCTGTACCTGGATACAGAGCGCTATACAGACCCCTGAGATACAATGTGACCTGTACCTGGATACACAGCTGTATACAGACCCTGAGATACAATGTGACCTGTACCTGGATACAGAGCACTATACAAACCCCTGAGATACAATGTAACCTGTACCTGGATACACAGCTGTATACAGACCCCTGAGATACAATGTGACCTGTACCTGGATACACAGCTGTATACAGACCCCTGAGATACAATGTGACCTGTACCTGGATACACAGCTGTATACAGACCCCTGAGATACAATGTGACCTGTACCTGGATACAGAGCTATACAGACCCTGAGATACAATGTGACCTGTACCTGGATACACAGCTGTATACAGACCCCTGAGATACAATGTGACCTGTACCTGGATACAGAGCTATACAGACCCCTGAGATACAATGTGACCTGTACCTGGATACACAGCTGTATACAGACCCCTGAGATACAATGTGACCTGTACCTGGATACAGAGCTGTATACAGACCCCTGAGATACAATGTGGCCTGTACCTGGATACACAACTGTATACAGACCCCTGAGATACAATGTGACCTGTACCTGGATACAGACCCCTGAGATACAATGTGACCTGTACCTGGATACAGAGCTATACAGACCCTGAGATACAATGTGACCTGTACCTGGATACACAACTGTATACAGACCCCTGAGATACAATGTGACCTGTACCTGCATACAGACCCCTGAGATACAATGTGACCTGTACCTGGATACAGAGCTATACAGATCCTGAGATACAATGTGACCTGTACCTGGATACAGAGCTGTATACAGACCCCTGAGATACAATGTGACCTGTACCTGGATACACAGCTGTATACAGACCCCTGAGATACAATGTGACCTGTATCTGGATACACAGCTGTATACAGACCCCTGAGATACAATGTGACCTGTACCTGGATACAGAGCTATACAGACCCTGAGATACAATGTGACCTGTACCTGGATACAGAGCGCTATACAGACCCCTGAGATACAATGTGACCTGTACCTGGATACACAGCTGTATACAGACCCCTGAGATACAATGTGACCTGTACCTGGATACACAGCTGTATACAGACCCCTGAGATACAATGTGACCTGTACCTGGATACAGAGCTATACAGACCCTGAGATACAATGTGACCTGTACCTGGATACACAGCTGTATACAGACCCCTGAGATACAATGTGACCTGTACCTGGATACAGAGCTGTATACAGACCCCTGAGATACAATGTGGCCTGTACCTGGATACACAGCTGTATACAGACCCCTGAGATACAATGTGACCTGTACCTGGATACAGAGCTATACAGACCCTGAGATACAATGTGACCTGTACCTGGATACACAACTGTATACAGACCCCTGAGATACAATGTGACCTGTACCTGGATACAGACCCCTGAGATACAATGTGACCTGTACCTGGATACAGAGCTATACAGACCCTGAGATACAATGTGACCTGTACCTGGATACACAACTGTATACAGACCCCTGAGATACAATGTGACCTGTACCTGCATACAGACCCCTGAGATACAATGTGACCTGTACCTGGATACAGAGCTCTATACAGACCCTGAGATACAATGTGACCTGTACCTGGATACAGAGCTGTATACAGACCCCTGAGATACAATGTGACCTGTACCTGGATACACAGCTGTATACAGACCCCTGAGATACAATGTGACCTGTACCTGGATACACAACTGTATACAGACCCCTGAGATACAATGTGACCTGTACCTGGATACAGAGCGCTATACAGACCCCTGAGATACAATGTGACCTGTACCTGGATACAGAGCTATACAGACCCCTGAGATACAATGTGACCTGTACCTGGATACAGAGTGCTATACAGACCCCTGAGATACAATGTGACCTGTACCTGGATACACAGCTGTATACAGACCCCTGAGATACAATGTGACCTGTACCTGGATACAGAGCTGTATACAGACCCCTGAGATACAATGTGACCTGTACCTGGATACACAGCTGTATACAGACCCCTGAGATACAATGTGACCTGTACCTGGATACACAGGTGTATACAGACCCCTGAGATACAATGTGACCTGTACCTGGATACAGAGCGCTATACAGATCCCTGAGATACAATGTGACCTGTACCTGGATACACAGGTGTATATAGACCCCTGAGATACAATGTGACCTGTACCTGGATACACAGCTGTATATAGACCCCTGAGATACAATGTGGCCTGTACCTGAATACAGAGCGCTATACAGATCCCTGAGATACAATGTGACCTGTACCTGGATACACAGCTGTATACAGACCCCTGAGATACAATGTGGCCTGTACCTGGATACAGAGCGCTATACAGACCCCTCAGATACAATGTGACCTGTACCTGGATACACAGCACTATACAGACCCCTGAGATACAATGTGACCTGTACCTGGATACACAGCTGTATACAGACCCCTGAGATACAATGTGACCTGTACCTGGATACACAGCTGTATACAGACCCCTGAGATACAATGTGACCTGTACCTGGATTCAGAGCACTATACAGACCCCCTGAGATACAATGTGACCTGTACCTGGATACAGAGCTGTATACAGACCCCTGAGATACAATGTGACCTGTACCTGGATACAGAGCGCTATACGGACCCCTGAGATACAATGTGACCTGTACCTGGATACACAGCTGTATATAGACCCCTGAGATACAATGTGACCTGTACCTGGATACACAGCTGTATACAGACCCCTGAGATACAATGTGGCCTGTACCTGGATACAGAGCGCTATACAGACCCCTGAGATACAATGTGACCTGTACCTGGATACACAGCTGTATACAGACCCCTGAGATACAATGTGGCCTGTGCCTGGATACAGAGCGCTATACAGACCCCTGAGATACAATGTGACCTGTACCTGGATACACAGCACTATACAGACCCCTGAGATACAATGTGACCTGTACCTGGATACACAGCTGTATACAGACCCCTGAGATACAATGTGACCTGTACTTGGATTCAGAGCACTATACAGACCCCCTGAGATACAATGTGACCTGTACCTGGATACAGAGCTGTATACAGACCCCTGAGATACAATGTGACCTGTACCTGGATACAGAGCGCTATACGGACCCCTGAGATACAATGTGACCTGTACCTGGATACACAGCACTATACAGACCCCTGAGATACAATGTGACCTGTACCTGGATACACAGCTGTATATAGACCCCTGAGATACAATGTGACCTGTACCTGGATACACAGCTGTATACAGACCCCTGAGATACAATGTGACCTGTACCTGGATACAGAGCTCTATACAGACCCCTGAGATACAATGTGACCTGTACCTGGATACACAGCTGTATATAGACCCCTGAGATACAATGTGGCCTGTACCTGGATACAGAGCTGTATACAGACCCCTGAGATACAATGTGACCTGTACCTGGATACAGAGCTGTATACAGACCCCCTGAGATACAATGTGACCTGTACCTGGATACAGAGCTGTATACAGACCCCTGAGATACAATGTGACCTGTACCTGGATACAGAGCGCTATACAGACCCCTGAGATACAATGTGACCTGTACCTGGATACACAGCGCCATACAGACCCCTGAGATACAATGTGACCTGTACCAGGATACAGAGCGCTATACAGACCCCTGAGATACAATGAGACCTGTACCTGGATACACAGCTGTATACAGACCCCTGAGATACAATGAGAACTGTACCTGGATACACAGCTGTATACAGACCCCTGAGATACAATGTGACCTGTACCTGGATACACAGCACTATACAGACCCCTGAGATACAATGTGACCTGTACCTGGATACAGAGCTGTATACAGACCCCTGAGATACAATGAGACCTGTACCTGGATACACAGCTGTATACAGACCCCTGAGATACAATGTGACCTGTACCTGGATACAGAGCTGTATACAGACCCCTGAGATACAATGTGACCTGTACCTGGATACACAGCTGTATACAGACCCCTGAGATACAATGTGACCTGTACTTGGATACACAGCTGTATACAGATCCCTGAGATACAATGTGACCTGTACCTGGATACACAGCTGTATACAGACCCCTGAGATACAATGTGACCTGTACCTGGATACACAGCTGTATACAGACCCCTGAGATACAATGTGACCTGTACCTGGATACATGTCGCTATACAATGTATCTTATTGAACGATTATTTTTCAACTACATAAATAATAAGGAACTAAAAACTGACAATTTGGGCCCTCTCAAATATAATTTGGGTGTAATGGTGGAAGAGGATGAGGAAAGGCAGATTTATTAAATGCCCTCTTCTCTACTGTATTTACACAGGGAAATCCATTAACCAAATGTAAATTTTCCATTAAATGTCACCTGTTTAACCCAGGAGGAAATACAACGCCGCCTTCAAAATGCTAAAATAGATAAATTGCCAGGTCCAGGTGGCATACTCCCCCCCCCCCAGGTCTGAAGGAATTATATCTTGTGACAAATAGACCCTTATATCTAATATTTTCAGATTCAGTAATGACCGGGCATAGTAAATGTGGTGCCATATAGCAAAAGACACAGTCACCAGTGAGATGCCACAGGGGTCAGTATAGGAGAGGTCACAGTCACCAATGGGGTGCCACAGGGGTCAGTATTGGGTCCTCTTCTTTTTAATATTTTTATTAATGAACCAGTAGACATGTTAGAATCCTAATATTTCCTGATGATACTAATCTCTGTAAGCAGTCACTACAGGACTGTAATATCTTAGAGGAGGAGGATATAGTGTAATATCACAGAGGAGGATATAATATAATATTATAGAGGAGGATATAGTGTAATATCACAGAGGAGGATATAGTGTAATATTACAGAGGAGGATATAGTGTAATATTACAAAGGAGGATATAATATAATATTACAGAGGAGGATATAATATAATATTACAGAGGAGGATATAGTGTAATATTACAGAGAAGGATGTAATATAATATTACAAAGGAGGATATAATATAATATCACAGAGGAAGATATAGTGTAATATTACAGAGGAGGATATAGTGTAGTATTACAGAGGAGGATATAGTGTAATATTACAGATGAGGATATAATATAATATTACAGAGGAGCATATAGTGTAATATCACAGAGGAAGATATAATATAATATTACAGAGGAGGATATAGTGTAATATCACAGAGGAGGATATAGTGTAATATTACAGAGGAGGATATAATATAATATCACAGAGGAGGATATAGTGTAATATTACAGAGGAGGATATAATATAATATCACAGGAGGATATAGTGTAATATTACAGAGGAGGATATAATATAATATCACAGAGGAGGATATAGTGTAATATTACAGAGGAGGATATAATATAATATCACAGAGGAGGATATAGTGTAATATTACAGAGGAGGATATAATATAATATCACAGAGGAGGATATAATATAATATTAAAGAGGAGAATATAGTGTAATATTACAGAGGAGGATATAATATAATATCACAGAGGAGGATATAGTGTAATATTACAGAGGAGGATATAATATAATATCACAGAGGAGGATATAATATAATATTAAAGAGGAGAATATAGTGTAATATCACAGAGGAGGATATAGTGTAATATCACAGAGGAGGATATAGTGTAATATTACAGATGAGGATATAATATAATATTACAGAGGAGGATATAGTGTAATATTACAGAGGAGGATATAGTGTAATATTACAGAGGAGGATATAGTGTAATATTACAGAGGAGGATATAGTGTAATATTACAGAGGAGGATATAATATAATATTACAGAGGAGGATATAATATAATATCACAGAGGAGGATATAGTGTAATATTACAGAGGAGGATATAATATAATATCACAGAGGAGGATATAGTGTAATATTACAGAGGAGGATATAATATAATATCACAGAGGAGGATATAATATAATATTACAGAGGAGAATATAGTGTAATATCACAGAGGAGGATATAGTGTAATATTACAGAGGAGGATATAATATAATATCACAGAGGAGGATATAATATAATATTATAGAGGAGGATATAGTGTAATATCACAGAGGAGGATATAGTGTAATATTACAGAGGAGGATATAATATAATATTACAGAGGACGATATAGTGTAATATTACAGAGGAGGATATAGTGTAATATTACAGAGGAGGATATAATATAATATTACAGAGGAGGATATAATATAATATCACAGGAGGATATAGTGTAATATTACAGAGGAGGATATAATATAATATCACAGGAGGATATAATATAATATTACAGAGGAGGATATAGTGTAATATTACAGAGGAGGATATAGTGTAATATCACAGAGGAGGATATAATATAATATCACAGAGGAGGATATAATATAATATTACAGGGGGAGGATATGATATAATATTACAGAGGAGGATATAGTGTAATATTACAGAGGAGGATATAATATAATATTACAGAGGAGGATATAATATAATATTACAGAGGAGGATATAATATCACAGGAGGATATAGTGTAATATTACAGAGGAGGATATAATATAATATCACAGGAGGATATAGTGTAATATCACAGAGGAGGATATAATATAATATTACAGGGGAGGATATAATATAATATTACAGAGGAGGATATAGTGTAATATTACAGAGGAGGATATAATATAATATTACAGAGGAGGATATAGTGTAATATCACAGAGGAGGATATAATATAATATCACAGAGGAGGATATAATATAATATTACAGAGGAGGATATAGTGTAATATTACAGAGGGACTGGAGAAAGCTGAAGCTTGGGCAGTGAAATGGCAGATGAGTTTTAGGCTGGGGTCCCACGTTGCAAAAATGTGTTTTACAGTCCCTGCAAAGTGGATGGGATTCCGGCTAATCCCATTTACACATTGCAGAAAAAAATCCGCTGCAGAAATCCTGCAATTTCAAAAACGCTCGCATTTTTGTAAATCGCAGCTTGTCAATTATACCTACAGAAACGCCGGCGATTTCCCTATAGGTATAATAGAGACAGAAAGTCTGCAGAGGAAACCTCTTTCTCTGTGAAAAACACTGCGGAAAAAACTGCAATGCGTTTCCACCACGGTCTTTTCTGCAGCATTTTTTGGCTGCGGCTCACTACGTAAGGCCGTAAATGGGGATAGATGTAGTTCTGCGCCTGGCCAAGAAACTTCATGGAATGCATCCAGAGAGGAATATATGGTCATGACAAGGATATCGTTTTGGGTACCTGTATATAGGAAAGACATAGTTGAGCTAGGGTGGGGGCAAAGTGCTGGACAGACTGATCATAGACCACTCTGAAAATGCTCACCAGGGATAGGACCAAGCAGTGCATGTGTGCCAGACATGTCTCCCAGAACAAGACGTTCCTATTGGAGACTACGTCGTCCATGTTCTCTCCATTCACTTCTAAGGAATATCCTAAAATAGCCAAGCCAGGAGGCAGTGTAGGAATAATCTGCCCTTTCATTACAACCCCAAACCATTGCATATTGTATATTCCAAGGCTCTAATATACTACTAATATCAGCTGAATGACGTGATGGGTGATGGCAGTGGCGTAACTAGGAATGGCTGGGCCCCAAGACGAACATTTTACATGCTCCCCCCCCAGCACAAACCGCATGCCCCTTAGTGGCCCCTGCACACACTATTATGCCCCATAGTGGCCCCTGCACACACTATTATGCCCCATAGTGGCCCCTGCACACAGTATCATTCCCCATAGTGGCCCCTCCACACACTATTATGAGCCATAGTGGCCTCTACACACAGTATTATGTCCCATAGTGGCCTCTATACACAGTATTATGTGCCATAGTGGCTCCTGCACACAGTATTATGCCCCATAGTGGCCCATGCACACAGTATCATTCCCCATAGTGGCCCCTCCACACACTATTATGAGCCATAGTGGCCTCTACACACAGTATTATGTCCCATAGTGGCCTCTATACACAGTATTATGTGCCATAGTGGCTCCTGCACACAGTATTATGCGCCATAGTGGCCCTTGCACACACTGTTATGCGCCATAGTGGCTCCTGCACACAGTATTATGCCCCATAGTGGCCCCTGCACACACTATTATGTCCCATAGTGGCCCCTGCACACACTATTATGTGCCATAGTGGCCCCTGCACACACTATTATGCCCCATAGTGGCCCATGCACACATTATTATGCGCCATAGTGGCCCTTGCACACACTGTTATGCGCCATAGTGGCCCCTGCACACACTATTATGCCCCATAGTGGCCCATGCACACATTATTATGCGCCATAGTGGCCCCTGCACACACTGTTATGCGCCATAGTGGCCCCCTGCACACAGTATTATGCCCCATAGTGGCCCATGCACACACTATTATGCGCCATAGTGGCCCTTGCACACACTGTTATGCGCCATAGTGGCTCCTGCACACAGTATTATGCCCCATAGTGGCCCATGCACACACTATTATGCGCCATAGTGGCTCCTGCACACATTATTATGCGCCATAGTGGCCCCTGCACACACTGTTATGCGCCATAGTGGCCCCTGCACACAGTATTATGCCCCATAGTGGCCCCTGCACACAGTATTATGCCCCATAGTGGCCCCTGCACACAGTATTATGCCCCATAGTGGCCCCTGCACACACTATTACGTGCCATAGTGGGCCTCTTCAATGTTGGACCAGAGTATAATGAAAAGACCCCAGAGTATATTGATAGCAGTGTTTGTGGGGTTCGCGGGGCCGTGGCATTACTTACCGATCCTCGCTCGCACAATGGGAAGCGCAGGTGGCCTTGGGCAGGAGTGGGGATCAGTAAGTAAATATGGCCCCTTACCTGCTGGGGTTACTCCAGCAGGTTATGGCCTATTAAAAAAAAAAAAAAAAAAAATGGGACCCGCTGGGCCCCCTAATGTCCTGGGCCCTGTGGCAGCCGCTAACGCTGCTACCCCGGTATTTACGCCACTGGGTGATGGAACTCACAGAATGGGACTGCCAAGATCTGAAAGACCCAGAGGGGTAAAATCTGTTGTTCTCAGCTGGAATATTCATGACCAAGGTCCAGCTGCTTCTGGATACAAGGTCAGCACTAGAAGTGCTAACAACAAGCTTCATGGATTCGGGTTTCCATGACTGAGCTGCACAATGTCAAGTGTCTGCTGGAGTGGTGTAAAGCTGCCAACAATGAAGCAGCGAAAAGCGGGGCCACCATCTTCCATAGACTTCCAGAGGACATATTATGCATGCAATGATCAGAAATAGCTCAATGTATGATTATGCATAATTTATCTCCTTAGATTTAGCATAGACAGCCAATGGTGGCCATTCAGGACTAAGGGGGTCCCTTTCTATTGATTTCTATGGGGCCTCATGGTGCTTTTTAAGCCAATTTCACATAAGTACCCAATGGTGGGTCTCATCACTCAAACTAACAGGATCATAACCCCAATGTATTAGTGCATTACCCTGATGTGGCCCTAATGTTCTGCAGATACTCTCTACATTGGTTTACCCAACAGTGCTGTAGTTTTCACGCCCCGTGTCCACTTACACAACTCTTCATATCACTGCTTTGAGTAAATAGGTGCAGATGGAAGTATGTGGCCTTTCTTTCAGCAGTAAATCAATGGCACCTACTGGCAAAGATGGGTCTTAAAGATAAAAACCTGAGATCACTCTATCTTGTGCAATGAATGAGCCTGAGGTGTGGAAAAAGATCATCAGTCGCTTCACACACCCTTGTGACAGGCCGCCGTAATAAAACAGGTTTATGGTGTTGTTACAGGAAAGATCTGTGGGGCTTTACTAAATAAGCCATGGGAATCAAAGGGTTAAAAGGATGAGATTGATGGAGAGACCAGGAGCTGGGTTCCCCAATAAATTAGCATCATTGACTGTAATGGAGAGGAGACTGAGAAGACGAGGGTCACCACTGACTGGGACTTAGAACTCATAGGTTTCCATAAAATTTGGGGTCCATGCACCAAGCCACTAGGAAGAAGTGCATCAAACCACTGGACACCGGAGACTGGTGCATTAAACCAATGGACACCAGAGACTGGTGCATTAAACCACTGGACACCAGAAACTGGTGCATCAAACCACTGGACACCAGAGACTGGTGCATCAAACCATGGGACACCAGGGACTGGTGCATCAAACCACTGGACACCAGGGACTGGTGCATTAAACCACTGGACACCAGAGACTGGTGCATTAAACCACTGGACACCAGAGACTGGTGCATCAAACCACTGGACACCAGAGACTGGTGCATTAAACCACTGGACACCAGAGACTGGTGCATTAAACCACTGGACACCAGAAACTGGTGCATCAAACCACTGGACACCAGAGACTGGTGCATCAAAACACTGGACACCAGAGACTGGTGCATCAAACCATGGGACACCAGGGACTGGTGCATCAAACCACTGGACACCAGAGACTGGTGCATCAAAACACTGGACACCAGGGACTGGTGCATTAAACCACTGGACACCAGAGACTGGTGCATCAAACCACTGGACACCAGAGACCGGTGCATCAAACCACTGGACACCAGAGACCGGTGCATCAAACCACTGGACACCAGAGACTGGTGCATCAAAACACTGGACACCAGAGACTGGTGCATCAAACCATGGGACACCAGGGACTGGTGCATCAAACCACTGGACACCAGGGACTGGTGCATCAAACCACTGGACACCAGGGACTGGTGCATTAAACCACTGGACACCAGAGACTGGTGCATCAAACCACTGGACACCAGAGACCGGTGCATCAAACCACTGGACACCAGAGACCGGTGCATCAAACCACTGGACACCAGAGACTGGTGCATTAAACCACTGGACAACAGAAACCGGTGCATCAAACCACTGGACACCAGAGACTGGTGCATCAAACCACTGGACACCAGGGACTGGTGCATCAAACCACTGGACACCAGGGACTGGTGCATTAAACCACTGGACACCAGAGACTGGTGCATCAAACCACTGGACACCAGGGAATGGTGTATTAAACCTCTTGATACCAGGGACTGGTGCACTAAAGCAATGGAGACCAGGGACTGGTGCATCAAACCAGTGGATTCCAAAAACTGGCACATTAAACCACTAGACACCGGGGACTGAAGCATCAATCCAGTGGAACACCAGGGACACCAGCAACAAATGGATACTTAAATTCTGGATCCCGTATCAATGGAGCTAAACTAATGGGTGCACATCAGGGAAATTGGTCTATTAGCGTTCAAGGCAGTAAGGCAATCTTCAGCTTTACTTGGTCCCCAAAAGAACATTTACTGCTGCCATCTTTTTTTCAAAAACTTTCACTTGATCCTTTTTGGCCCACCACAGAAAGGGTTAAACCGGAGCCTGGAGTCACATCTCTCCCTGCCGCTTACCCCTGTCCAAACAATGAGTGCATTCTTGGGTGTGGGTGAGTCAAGCTGTTATTTTATCATTGACATTAGAAGGTTTTATTTTTGCTCGCAGCTACTCTAAACTCCATTGTGTGCGCTTTATTTATAAACTCCGGCGTGATGGTACATGCCGCGCACTCCGTGCCAAAAAATAATGTAAACATGACTGAGGCTCCATGTGCCTGAATCATGCGCACAGCATAAATTATGGCCATTCAGGCCGGGGTTCCCATCTAGTAACTTTTGGATCAGAGGCCATTAAGTAGGGTAAAGTGATACGACTGAAGGTAACTAAAAAAATAAATCTGAATTTTTGATTTATTTGTTATTTTGGATGTGAGTATGTTTCATTGCAAATCGTCTAATGCATGTGGGTATTTAATGGACAGATGTAGCAGAGCTGAGTTTATGCATTATGCTAAATTAAAGTGCTGTCCTTTTAGGACCCCCCCTCCCCACTATAGATGCCGCTCAGGCCCTAATGGGAACAGCAGCAGCTCTCATTCTGACATGTCCATGTGTAACATTCATCTATTTGACCATCGTCCTAGCAAGGGGAGTTGGCTAACCATGGAAAACCGGGGTTTGGCCGGGGGCCCCCCCCCCCCCCCCCCCCCCGGGCCGGGGGGGGGGGGCGGGGATTTCAGGTGCTGTCCCAGGCAGCAGGAAGTATGTCCTGGCTTCAGCTCATCTGTGCCCACTCCCTGCTTCACCACTCAATCTTGGCCTCTGCTGCTGGCAGCTTGGAAGCAGGCAGGTGCAATGTAAGTGACGTCACTACATTGTACCTGCTGGCAGCAGAGACGTCACTACATTGTACCTGCTGGAAGCAGAGACGTCACTACATTGTACCCGCTGGCAGCAGAGACGTCACTACATTGTACCTGCTGGCAGAAGAGACGTCACTACATTGTACCTGCTGGCAGCAGAGACGTCACTACATTGTACCCGCTTGCAGAAGAGACGTCACTACATTGTACCTGCTGGCAGCAGAGACGTCACTACATTGTACCCGCTGGCAGCAGAGACGTCACTACATTGTACCCGCTGGCAGCAGAGACGTCACTACATTGTACCTGCTGGCAGCAGAGACGTCACTACATTGTACCTGCTGGCAGCAGAGACGTCACTACATTGTACCCGCTGGCAGCAGAGACGTCACTACATTGTACCCGCTGGCAGCAGAGACGTCACTACATTGTACCTGCTGGCAGCAGAGACGTCACTACATTGTACCTGCTGGCAGCAGAGACGTCACTACATTGTACCTGCTGGCAGCAGAGACGTCACTACATTGTACCCGCTGGCAGCAGAGACGTCACTACATTGTACCCGCTGGCAGCAGAGACGTCACTACATTGTACCCGCTGGCAGCAGAGACGTCACTACATTGTACCCGCTGGCAGCAGAGACGTCACTACATTGTACCTGCTGGCAGCAGAGACGTCACTACATTGTACCTGCTGGCAGCAGAGACGTCACTACATTGTACCTGCTGGCAGCAGAGACTGTTGAGTGTTTTTTCATTTGTGCAATTTAATGTGGAGGCTACAAGACAGGGGGATCATAGTGTGAGGGCCACAATGAGGGGGGGCATTACAGTATGTGAGCAACAATGAGGTGGGCATTATAGTGCGGGAGCCACATGAAAGGAGCATTATATTGGGGACATGGGTGGGGATAGAGCTGTGGGTCAGTATACGCAGATTTGCAGTGATTCATATTTTGCCCCTCTTTCTGTCCACTGAAGGTTGGGAGGTTTGTCTGATCGCTGTGGGGTCTTCCTTATTAAAGATGTTGCCCCGGATGGTATAAAGCAGTGGGGGTTGCAGGGTCAATAGTTTCCTATTACTTGTGGTTCTGGGATCCGGACTATTAACCCTATGAGTACAGTATTCCTATGAGCAGCTCCTGCCTGTGTACCTGCCCTGCATTACAGGACAGCGTTGGTGGTCCAGCTGCGGAGTGATCGGTCACTGTAGACTGTATAACAGGCTGGTCATGGCGGGTTATGTAATTGGCCGTTTATTGCGTGTCGCACTATATTCATTACTGTAGATTACATACTAGATTGTCCCCTGGATATGACTGGTCTTTTGGAGGTTTACTTTTTTGCAGCTTGTTGTCACTGCTGTAATAGATATCTGTCCTCACACAGCAGCTGATCTGAACAAACAGGGCTGCAGTGTAAAGTATGGGGGACAGAGCAGCAGACTCTAATATGTACCAGAGGAGTGGAAGAAAGTAACCTGTTACACTGCCTGTGGCTGCACAGGGTGGAGGGGAAGCCAGTACGGGCGAGGGCACTGCCCACCTCTTTTGCCCCTCGCCCTCTTCCGTAAACAATTCACTTGTTTTCGAGCTAAAGGGGCAGACCCCAAAGTTCCGCAGAATAAGGAAGGTGACTGAACGTGTGGTTTCCTCTACAGAGCAGGGAGGTGTCAGTCAGAGGTGAATGGTTCCCGTGCTGGAGGCGATGTTGGTTTGTTACAATGTAGCAGTGTTATCCTACCTGGAATTCCATCAGCGTGACATTGCCCGAAAGTCCATCGCCCTCAGGTGAAGTATTAATAGGAACAAGCAAAGCAGTAAGGGAAAAACACGACTCTGACCGTGACCCCTGCCCGTGACCCCCGCCTCCGACATGTCCCCCAATCTGGTGTAGATTCAGTCCTGTTGTCAAAAATAGTAGTGAGTCCCAAAAATATCCGAAATGGAAAGATCCATGTAACAAATCTATATCATATTACGTCATATCATAGAGCATTCGTGTCTCATATAACATATTATATCTATATATTATATGATCTGTGTGTCCTGTAACATATCAATATCATATGATCTATGCCTCATGTAACATATTTAAAGGGAGCATCACCAGACCCCCGCATATCACCCCATCCCCTCAGATTAGGGTCACCTGATTCATACGGTGTTTCACTTGTGAAATGCTATGATATTACAACCAGGGCATTGTCATTGCTCCAATGAGATCATTTGCATATGGACAAAACAAGCAATATCTCGGCAACTGAGTCAGCGATTCACAAGGGGAAATCTGTACATTTTAGCAGCATTTCCCTTTTCTTCTCTCTCTGGCCCAGACCACCATGAAGACTTCACTACATGTCTGTACACACAAACTTCCCATCATCCTATCCCCTGTTGGTACCCCCCACATAGTGGAGTGGTGGGGTTACCTGCCAGTGAGTAGCCTGCCCCTGTGGTGTATGCCATGTAGCTCTCTATTGGATACAATGTTGCGATTTCTCCATAGGTAAATTCCTGTTGGATCACTGGAGACTGGCCCTGACCCCCGGCGTCCCATGTCTCTGTAATATTGGGGCTCGTGTCGTCCATTGCACTGCTCGCTCTGACATTTTACCCTTGTGTTAGCTCTGAGCAATGTTTCCTGGGGGATTTTCCCACATGGTTAGAGATCATGTGGACATTTTATCATTGAGACGCTGTTCCTTGATTTCTGGGCCGCCGTTCACGTTTCTCGCACAAGTACACGGAGCACTCAGTGTAATAAGGACCGAGACGCTCGGAACATTTCTCAGACTCCCCGGGGAAAGCTCTGGTTTTAATATGAAAGATTAATCATAATGCAATCCTTTGGCTAATGGATGACCTTGGAGTGCGTGCTGGAGCGATATATCTCAGGACTGATACGTGTCAGAGGAGGAAACGCCTGAACGCATTTAACAAAGACATAAACATCACTTTCATCTTCATAATGGCTTTGTTTTAATGTGTTAAACTCCTTTTTACCCAACAACTCTGTAAATTTGTGGCTCCTTGGTATGTGTGAGTAACAGAAGATATCCCTCACTGGAATCCTTCACTTGTGGTAAGCTGTAACATGCCTGGATAACAGAAGGGGCAGCCTGGGCAACAAGTGCAGTAGGGCCCATGTATTACACATACATAAGCCTTATTGTTTATAGCCAGGTATCGCTTTACAATGCCTAAATACTACCATACAACACCTAAATAATACTGCTACATAATAACCAACTTATACTGCCATGCAATAACTAAATAACACTGCCAAACAATAACCAATACCCAATTAATACTGCCGTACAATAACTAAATCATACCGCTATACAGTAGTTAAATAATACTGCTACATAATAACCAATTTATACTGCCATGCAATAACTAAATAACACTGCCAATCATTAACCAATTAATACTGCCGTACAATAACTAAATCATACCGCTATACAGTAATTAAATAATACTGCTACATAATAACCAACTTATACTACCATACAACACCTAAATAACACTGCCAAACAATAACCAATTAATACTGCCATACAATAACTAAATCATACTGCTATACAATAATCAAATAATACTGCTACATAATAACCAATTTATACTGCCATACAATACCTAAATAATACTGCCATACAATAACCATATATTACTGCTATACAATACATAATACTGCCATACAAAACCTAACTAATACTGCAATACAATACCAAAATAGTATTCTCATAAAATAACTAAATAATACTGCCATACAATACCTAAATAATAATGCCATACAGTCGCTTAGTTTCTCACCTCCTAAAAGCGGAGTGGACTGTGTATTGGGGCCATCAGACCCTCAATAACATGGCCAATCATCTGAATGATATCAAGAGATCGGGGTGAAAACATTATGCCCTGCACTGGATATACACCACTGGGCGTTGATGGCTGCACTGGGAGGATGTGGCGGGGCCCCTATTCACAACCTGTAACAAAGATTTCAGTAGCAGAGATTACACCTGAGGCTTTGGTGGATCGCTCCCAGTGTCAGACCATTCAGAACCTGGACAATTTTCAATACATTTAATGTGGTTAAGAGGAGAGAAGCGATAACTACAGCTCGAGACTGGCAGGCAGGGTGGAACGCAGCCAGCTTGGATCGGTGTAGCCGAATGAATAGTGACAGGGAGCAGCTGGGGGAATCACGCGGGACCCCCACTCACTCAGAGTGTTCCCCCAAACACCAGGCAGGAACATATTGTATCTGAAAAACAAGAAACCTCACAAATAAGAGAGAAGTGAAGAACATAAGACGCTTGTTACAAAATAACAGAATAACACGAGCGCTGCCCATTGTATCCAGATTGTGCTCACAGCCAGGCTGATACAAAGTCACGGCGCAGCTGTCACTATGAGCGTAAAACATATTGATCGCCTGCTAGCGGAGACGCTGCCAAAAAAAGTTTGTTAGATTTTAGAGAGCGAATGTAGTAATAATCCATGCAGGAGTGGCGCCTGCATATAGTCAGCGCTGTACACAGAATGTCTCGGTTATGTCACGTCTCGGACAAGCTGTACAACCAGCAACTTGTCAGATATTCGTTGTTTCATGACCATTTTACAGCAAGGGCTACATGGTGACGTGTCGTGTGATGAAAAGTTGCACAAAGGTCACGCAACAAAAATTTCAATGCATTTCTATGGTGTCTATTGCGATATCATGTGACTGTGGTGCGATCATTGCACACAATCCAAAATTGTTGGAATTCGGTCGCAAGTCAAATGCAACTTTTTTACCATGGAAGTTACATGCGATGGCGACTTGTCTACAACTGGTCAAATCACAGCTCTAAAAAAGTCGCACAAGTCACATAACTGTTTTATTCAAGCAACATCAGTGCGAGTTTTTGTTGTGCCACATGTCACTGTGTAGCCTTAGCCTAAAAAGTCATAGTCGCATGCAATTTATACTGCAGTCTATGAGGTCAAAGTCCTGTTCATCTTAAGCGGACCCCCCCGAACGGAAACCTGAACGCAGGTGTGAACCTAGTGTAAGCCTGCATCCAAAAAAGTCCAGCGGGTTCAGATTTATGACAGTTGTGCTGCAATGTAACCTTATTGGCAGATACAATGTTGCGATGTGTAGCCTAATGCTTCCCAATCTGGTGGTCTCATTAGTCTGACCAAACCCTAAGGGTGCGCGCTCACATAGCAGCAGCCTCCTGTGTCCGGTACCCCACATGCACACAGCCACGGGTGATTGGTAGGAGCTGCAGGCGGGCAGGGTTTTGGCACCCTTAAAGGGGTAATGACCAGGGTAACAGGTACAGCAGCTGCAAAGGGGCCAAGTGGGTTGTCATTTCCTATGCTGGACCTCTGCCCCTAATAACCCACTCCCCATTACACAGGGTTTCCAGCCTTTAGGTTTGGATGGCAGCGTCTTCTCCTTCTTTCTGGCAGGTTATAAACATGAGATTTGCTAGAAGGCAAGAACACGGCGATATTTTCTAAGAAACACTAATCCTGTCATAGCATGCACATCCTTAGAGCGTTCCTAAACCTTCCAACAACTCCTGGCAGTAATAAATATATATAATATATACAAAATATATAATACACTTTATTCGTGGATTTTGGCTCCTTTCCACGAGATCCATCATTTCTGTCCCTTGTATAGTCTGGCCCTGTTTTCTGTCACTGGTGAATGGGGGTGTCCGGACTCTTGTGTAATGCAGAGAAGAGGGGGCTGTGGGGGGGGGGGGGAGGGGGTCACATCAGATACATTGTGGGCTCTATAAATTGTAGACCAGGGGTTTAATGTTGTATGATGAGATTCTCATGAGCTGCACATACAGTACAGTCAGGATTGGCCGATTTACACTCATTGTCCCTCCGGCCCTGGAATCGGTTGTTGTCCTGATGAAGCTTCTCTGTGTGATGTGAGGATGATCTATGGAGGTGATGACAATATTATAGCCAAAGGAGAAGGTTATTGGGGGAAGCAAGTCATACAACCAACAACTTATCAGGTATTCGCTGCTTCATGACCAGGCAAGGACATGATTGTGTGATGAAAAGTTGCACAGAAGTCACACAAAAGTTTCAGTGCATCTCTGTGGTGTCTATGGCGATATCATGTGACTGTGGTGCGATCATTGAAGACAATCCCAAATTGTTGGAATTCAGTCGCAAGTCACCATGAAAATTTTTTTACTATAGACTTCAATGAAAGTTACATGCAACTGCGACTTGTCTGCAACTAGTCAAATCACAGCTCTAAAAAAGTCGTGCGACAGTAAATCACAGACAAGTCACACAACTGTTTTATTCGTGCAACTTCAGTGCGAGTTTTTGTTGTGCCACATGTCACTATGTAGCCCTTGTCTAAAAAGGCCACCAAATCGCAGACAAGTCGTAGTCACAACCTGTTGGTGCCTCTAACCTGGATACAAGATGAGATACGGGAGGAAAAGGAGGTATAAAAGATTTGTGTGGTATTCTGCAGTACATTTAAAAAAAATATAACAGGTGGGGTTTTAGCCTGGATACAAGATGAGATACAGCAGGACATGGAGGTATACAGGTTCTGTATGGTATCCTGCAGTACATTTACCACAGATGTTACAGCCGGGCCTGTAGTCTGGATACAAGATGAGATACGGCAGGACATGGAGGTATACAGGCTCTGTATGGTATCCTGCAGTACATTTACCACAGATGTTACAGCTGGGCCTGTAGTCTGGATACAAGATGAGATACGGCAGGACATGGAGGTATACAGGTTCTGTATGGTATCCTGCAGTACATTTACCACAGATGTTACAGCTGGGCCTGTAGTCTGGATACAAGATGAGATACGGCAGGACATGGAGGTATACAGGATCTGTATGGTATCCTGCAGTACATTTACTACAGATGTTACAGCTGGGCCTGTAGCCTGGATACAAGATGAGATACAGCAGGACATGGAGGTATACAGGATCTGTATGGTATCCTGCAGTACATTTACCACAGATGTTACAGCTGGGCCTGTAGTCTGGATACAAGATGAGATACGGCAGGACATGGAGGTATACAGGATCTGTATGGTATCCTGCAGTACATTTACCACAGATGTTACAGCCGGGCCTGTAGTCTGGATACAAGATGAGATACGGCAGGACATGGAGGTATACAGGTTCTGTATGGTATCCTGCAGTACATTTACCACAGATGTTACAGCTGGACCTGTAGCCTGGATACAAGATGAGATACGGCAGGACATGGAGGTATACAGGTTCTGTATGGTATCCTGCAGTACATTTACCACAGATGTTACAGCCGGGCCTGTAGTCTGGATACAAGATGAGATACGGCAGGACATGGAGGTATACAGGTTCTGTATGGTATCCTGCAGTACATTTACCACAGATGTTACAGCCGGGCCTGTAGTCTGGATACAAGATGAGATACGGCAGGACATGGAGGTATACAGGTTCTGTATGGTATCCTGCAGTACATTTACCACAGATGTTACAGCTGGGCCTGTAGTCTGGATACAAGATGAGATACGGCAGGACATGGAGGTATACAGGATCTGTATGGTATCCTGCAGTACATTTACCACAGATGTTACAGCTGGACCTGTAGCCTGGATACAAGATGAGATACGGCAGGACATGGAGGTATACAGGTTCTGTATGGTATTCTGCAGTACATTTACCACAGATGTTACAGCTGGGCCTGTAGTCTGGATACAAGATGAGATACGGCAGGACATGGAGGTATACAGGTTCTGTATGGTATCCTGCAGTACATTTACCACAGATGTTACAGCTGGGCCTGTAGTCTGGATACAAGATGAGATACAGCAGGACATGGAGGTATACAGGATCTGTATGGTATCCTGCAGTACATTTACCACAGATGTTACAGCCGGACCTGTAGTCTGGATACAAGATGAGATACGGCAGGACATGGAGGTATACAGGTTCTGTATGGTATCCTGCAGTACATTTACCACAGATGTTACAGCTGGGCCTGTAGTCTGGATACAAGATGAGATACGGCAGGACATGGAGGTATACAGGTTCTGTATGGTATCCTGCAGTACATTTACCACAGATGTTACAGCTGGGCCTGTAGTCTGGATACAAGATGAGATACGGCAGGACATGGAGGTATACAGGTTCTGTATGGTATCCTGCAGTACATTTACCACAGATGTTACAGCTGGGCCTGTAGTCTGGATACAAGATGAGATACAGCAGGACATGGAGGTATACAGGTTCTGTATGGTATCCTGCAGTACATTTACCACAGATGTTACAGCTGGGCCTGTAGTCTGGATACAAGATGAGATACGGCAGGACATGGAGGTATACAGGATCTGTATGGTATCCTGCAGTACATTTACCACAGATGTTACAGCTGGACCTGTAGTCTGGATACAAGATGAGATACGGCAGGACATGGAGGTATACAGGTTCTGTATGGTATCCTGCAGTACATTTACCACAGATGTTACAGCTGGGCCTGTAGTCTGGATACAAGATGAGATACGGCAGGACATGGAGGTATACAGGCTCTGTATGGTATCCTGCAGTACATTTACCACAGATGTTACAGCCAGGCCTGTAGCCTGGATACAAGATGAGATACGGCAGGACATGGAGGTATACAGGATCTGTATGGTATCTTGCAGTACATTTACCACAGATGTTACAGCTGGACCTGTAGTCTGGATACAAGATGAGATACGGCAGGACATGGAGGTATACAGGTTCTGTATGGTATCCTGCAGTACATTTACCACAGATGTTACAGCTGGGCCTGTAGCCTGGATACAAGATGAGATACGGCAGGACATGGAGGTATACAGGTTCTGTATGGTATCCTGCAGTACATTTACCACAGATATTACAGCTGGGCCTGTAGTCTGGATACAAGATGAGATACAGCAGGACATGGAGGTATACAGGCTCTGTATGGTATCCTGCAGTACATTTACCACAGATGTTACAGCTGGGCCTGTAGTCTGGATACAAGATGAGATACGGCAGGACATGGAGGTATACAGGTTCTGTATGGTATCCTGCAGTACATTTACCACAGATGTTACACTGGGCCTGTAGCCTGGATACAAGATGAGATACGGCAGGACATGGAGGTATACAGGATCTGTATGGTATCCTGCAGTACATTTACCACAGATGTTACAGCTGGGCCTGTAGTCTGGATACAAGATGAGATACGGCAGGACATGGAGGTATACAGGATCTGTATGGTATCCTGCAGTACATTTACCACAGATGTTACAGCCGGGCCTGTAGTCTGGATACAAGATGAGATACGGCAGGACATGGAGGTATACAGGCTCTGTATGGTATCCTGCAGTACATTTACCACAGATGTTACAGCCGGGCCTGTAGTCTGGATACAAGATGAGATACGGCAGGACATGGCGGTATACAGGTTCTGTATGGTATCCTGCAGTACATTTACCACAGATGTTACAGCCGGGCCTGTAGTCTGGATACAAGATGAGATACGGCAGGACATGGAGGTATACAGGTTCTGTATGGTATCCTGCAGTACATTTACCACACATGTTACAGCCGGGCCTGTAGTCTGGATACAAGATGAGATACGGCAGGACATGGCGGTATACAGGTTCTGTATGGTATCCTGCAGTACATTTACCACAGATGTTACAGCCGGGCCTGTAGTCTGGATACAAGATGAGATACGGCAGGACATGGCGGTATACAGGTTCTGTATGGTATCCTGCAGTACATTTACCACAGATGTTACAGCTGGGCCTGTAGTCTGGATACAAGATGAGATACGGCAGGACATGGAGGTATACAGGTTCTGTATGGTATCCTGCAGTACATTTACCACAGATGTTACAGCTGGGCCTGTAGCCTAGATACAAGATGAGATACGGCAGGACATGGAGGTATACAGGTTCTGTATGGTATCCTGCAGTACATTTACCACAGATGTTACAGCCAGGTCTGTAGTCTGGATACAAGATGAGATACGGCAGGACATGGAGGTATACAGGTTCTGTATGGTATCCTGCAGTACATTTACCACAGATGTTACAGCTGGGCCTGTAGTCTGGATACAAGATAAGATACGGTAGGACACGGAGGTATACAGGTTCTGTATGGTATCCTGCAGTACATTTACCACAGATGTTACAGCTGGGCCTGTAGTCTGGATACAAGATGAGATACGGCAGGACACGGAGGTATACAGGCTCTGTATGGTATCCTGCAGTACATTTACCACAGATGTTACAGCTGGGCCTGTAGTCTGGATACAAGATAAGATACGGCAGGACATGGAGGTATACAGGTTCTGTATGGTATCCTGCAGTACATTTACCACAGATGTTACAGCTGGGCCTGTAGTCTGGATACAAGATGAGATACGGCAGGACATGGAGGTATACAGGTTCTGTATGGTGTCCTGCAGTACATTTACCACAGATGTTACAGCTGGGCCTGTAGTCTGGATACAAGATAAGATACGGTAGGACACGGAGGTATACAGGTTCTGTATGGTATCCTGCAGTACATTTACCACAGATGTTACAGCTGGGGCTGTAGTCTGGATACAAGATGAGATACGGCAGGACATGGAGGTATACAGGCTCTGTATGGTATCCTGCAGTACATTTACCACAGATGTTACAGCTGGGCCTGTAGTCTGGATACAAGATGAGATACGGCAGGACATGGAGGTATACAGGTTCTGTATAGTATCCTGCAGTACATTTACCACAGATGTTACAGCTGGGCCTGTAGTCTGGATACAAGATAAGATACGGCAGGACATGGAGGTATACAGGCTCTGTATGGTATCCTGCAGTACATTTACCACAGATGTTACAGCCGGGCCTGTAGTCTGGATACAAGATGAGATACGGCAGGACATGGAGGTATACAGGTTCTGTATGGTATCCTGCAGTACATTTACCACAGATGTTACAGCCGGGTCTGTAGTCTGGATACAAGATGAGATACGGCAGGACATGGAGGTATACAGGCTCTGTATGGTATCCTGCAGTACATTTACCACAGATGTTACAGCCGGGCCTGTAGTCTGGATACAAGATGAGATACGGCAGGACATGGAGGTATACAGGTTCTGTATGGTATCCTGCAGTACATTTACCACAGATGTTACAGCTGGGCCTGTAGCCTGGATACAAGATGAGATACGGCAGGACATGGAGGTATACAGGTTCTGTATGGTATCCTGCAGTACATTTACCACAGATGTTACAGCTGGGCCTGTAGCCTGGATACAAGATGAGATACAGCAGGACATGGAGGTATACAGGTTCTGTATGGTATCCTGCAGTACATTTACCACAGATGTTACAGCCGGGCCTGTAGTCTGGATACAAGATGAGATACGGCAGGACATGGAGGTATACAGGCTCTGTATGGTATCCTGCAGTACATTTACCACAGATGTTACAGCTGGGCCTGTAGTCTGGATACAAGATGAGATACGGCAGGACATGGAGGTATACAGGTTCTGTATGGTATCCTGCAGTACATTTACCACAGATGTTACAGCTGGGCCTGTAGTCTGGATACAAGATGAGATACGGCAGGACATGGAGGTATACAGGATCTGTATGGTATCCTGCAGTACATTTACTACAGATGTTACAGCTGGGCCTGTAGCCTGGATACAAGATGAGATACAGCAGGACATGGAGGTATACAGGATCTGTATGGTATCCTGCAGTACATTTACCACAGATGTTACAGCTGGGCCTGTAGTCTGGATACAAGATGAGATACGGCAGGACATGGAGGTATACAGGATCTGTATGGTATCCTGCAGTACATTTACCACAGATGTTACAGCTGGGCCTGTAGCCTGGATACAAGATGAGATACAGCAGGACATGGAGGTATACAGGTTCTGTATGGTATCCTGCAGTACATTTACCACAGATGTTACAGCCGGGCCTGTAGTCTGGATACAAGATGAGATACGGCAGGACATGGAGGTATACAGGATCTGTATGGTATCCTGCAGTACATTTACCACAGATGTTACAGCCAGGCCTGTAGTCTGGATACAAGATGAGATACGGCAGGACATGGAGGTATACAGGTTCTGTATGGTATCCTGCAGTACATTTACCACAGATGTTACAGCTGGGCCTGTAGCCTGGATACAAGATGAGATACGGCAGGACATGGAGGTATACAGGTTCTGTATGGTATCCTGCAGTACATTTACCACAGATGTTACAGCCGGGCCTGTAGTCTGGATACAAGATGAGATACGGCAGGACATGGAGGTATACAGGTTCTGTATGGTATCCTGCAGTACATTTACCACAGATGTTACAGCCGGGCCTGTAGTCTGGATACAAGATGAGATACGGCAGGACATGGAGGTATACAGGTTCTGTATGGTATCCTGCAGTACATTTACCACAGATGTTACAGCCGGGCCTGTAGTCTGGATACAAGATGAGATACGGCAGGACATGGAGGTATACAGGTTCTGTATGGTATCCTGCAGTACATTTACCACAGATGTTACAGCTGGGCCTGTAGTCTGGGATACAAGATGAGATACGGCAGGACATGGAGGTATACAGGATCTGTATGGTATCCTGCAGTACATTTACCACAGATGTTACAGCTGAACCTGTAGCCTGGATACAAGATGAGATACGGCAGGACATGGAGGTATACAGGTTCTGTATGGTATTCTGCAGTACATTTACCACAGATGTTACACAGCTGGGCCTGTAGTCTGGATACAAGATGAGATACGGTAGAATATGGAGGTATACAGGTTCTGTATGGTATCCTGCAGTACATTTACCACAGATGTTACAGCTGGGCCTGTAGTCTTGAGCATACAAGATGAGATACAGCAGGACATGTGGAGGTATACAGGATCTGTATGGTATCCTGCAGTACATTTACCACAGATGTTACAGCCGGACCTGTAGTCTGGATACAAGATGAGATACGGCAGGACATGGAGGTATACAGGTTCTGTATGGTATCCTACCGAAGTACATTTACCACAGATGTTACAGCTGGGCCTGTAGTCTGGATACAAGATGAGATACGGCAGGACATGGAGGTATACAGGTTCTGTATGGTATCCTGCAGTACATTTACCACAGATGTTACAGCTGGGCCTGTAGTCTGGATACAAGATGGATACGGCAGGACATGGAGGTATACAGGTTCTGTATGGTATCCTGCAGTACATTTACCACAGATGTTACAGCTGGGCCTGTAGTCTCGGATACAAAGATGAGATACAGCAGGACATGGAGGTATACAGGTTCTGTGTGGTATCCTGCAGTACATTTACCACAGATGTTACAGCTGGGCCTGTAGTCTGGATACAAGATGAGATACGGCAGGATGGGGTATACAGGATCTGTATGGTAATCCTGCAGTACATTTACCACAGATGTTATAGCTGGACCTGTAGTCTGGATACAAGATGAGATACGGCAGGACATGGAGGTATACAGGTTCTAGCAAGGTATCCTGCAGTACATTTACCACAGATGTTACAGCTGGGCCTGTAGTCTGGATACAAGATGAGATACGGCAGGACATGGAGGTATACAGGCCCTGTATGGTATCCTGCAGTACATTTGGCTCACAGATGTTACAGCCAGGCCTGTAGCCTGGATACAAGATGAGATACGGCAGGACATAGAGGTATACAGGATCTGTATGGTATCTTGCAGTACATTTACCACAGATGTTACAGCTGGACCTGTAGTCTGGATACAAGATGAGATACGGCAGGACATGGAGGTATACAGGTTCTGTATGGTATCCTGCAGTACATTTACCACAGATGTTACAGCTGGGCCTGTAGCCGGAACAAGAGAGAAGGCTGGAAGTGAGAACGGAGGACATGGAGGTATACAGGTTCTGTATGGTATCCTGCTGTACATTTACCACAGATATTACAGCTGGGCCTGTAGTCTGGATACAAGATGAGATACAGCAGGACATGGAGGTATACAGGCTCTGTATGGTATCCTGCAGTACATTTACCACAGATGTTACAGCTGGACCTGTAGTCTGGATACAAGATGAGATACGGCAGGACATGGAGGTATACAGGTTCTGTATGGTATCCTGCAGTACATTTACCACAGATGTTACACTGGGCCTGTAGCCTGGATACAAGATGAGATACGGCAGGACATGGAGGTATACAGGATCTGTATGGTATCCTGCAGTACATTTACCACAGATGTTACAGCTGGGCCTGTAGTCTGGATACAAGATGAGATACGGCAGGACATGGAGGTATACAGGATCTGTATGGTATCCTGCAGTACATTTACCACAGATGTTACAGCCGGGCCTGTAGTCTGGATACAAGATGAGATACGGCAGGACATGGAGGTATACAGGCTCTGTATGGTATCCTGCAGTACATTTACCACAGATGTTACAGCCGGGCCTGTAGTCTGGATACAAGATGAGATACGGCAGGACATGGCGGTATACAGGTTCTGTATGGTATCCTGCAGTACATTTACCACAGATGTTACAGCCGGGCCTGTAGTCTGGATACAAGATGAGATACGGCAGGACATGGAGGTATACAGGTTCTGTATGGTATCCTGCAGTACATTTACCACACATGTTACAGCTGGGCCTGTAGTCTGGATACAAGATGAGATACGGCAGGACATGGAGGTATTAGGATCTGTATGGTATCCTGCAGTACATTTACCACAGATGTTACAGCTGGGCCTGTAGTCTGGATACAAGATGAGATACGGCAGGACATGGCGGTATACAGGTTCTGTATGGTATCCTGCAGTACATTTACCACAGATGTTACAGCTGGGCCTGTAGTCTGGATACAAGATGAGATACGGCAGGACATGGAGGTATACAGGTTCTGTATGGTATCCTGCAGTACATTTACCACAGATGTTACAGCTGGGCCTGTAGCCTAGATACAAGATGAGATACGGCAGGACATGGAGGTATACAGGTTCTGTATGGTATCCTGCAGTACATTTACCACAGATGTTACAGCCAGGTCTGTAGTCTGGATACAAGATGAGATACGGCAGGACATGGAGGTATACAGGTTCTGTATGGTATCCTGCAGTACATTTACCACAGATGTTGCAGCTGGGCCTGTAGTCTGGATACAAGATAAGATACGGTAGGACACGGAGGTATACAGGTTCTGTATGGTATCCTGCAGTACATTTACCACAGATGTTACAGCTGGGCCTGTAGTCTGGATACAAGATGAGATACGGCAGGACACGGAGGTATACAGGCTCTGTATGGTATCCTGCAGTACATTTACCACAGATGTTACAGCTGGGCCTGTAGTCTGGATACAAGATAAGATACGGCAGGACATGGAGGTATACAGGTTCTGTATGGTATCCTGCAGTACATTTACCACAGATGTTACAGCTGGGCCTGTAGTCTGGATACAAGATGAGATACGGCAGGACATGGAGGTATACAGGTTCTGTATGGTGTCCTGCAGTACATTTACCACAGATGTTACAGCTGGGCCTGTAGTCTGGATACAAGATAAGATACGGTAGGACACGGAGGTATACAGGTTCTGTATGGTATCCTGCAGTACATTTACCACAGATGTTACAGCTGGGGCTGTAGTCTGGATACAAGATGAGATACGGCAGGACATGGAGGTATACAGGCTCTGTATGGTATCCTGCAGTACATTTACCACAGATGTTACAGCTGGGCCTGTAGTCTGGATACAAGATGAGATACGGCAGGACATGGAGGTATACAGGTTCTGTATAGTATCCTGCAGTACATTTACCACAGATGTTACAGCTGGGCCTGTAGTCTGGATACAAGATAAGATACGGCAGGACATGGAGGTATACAGGCTCTGTATGGTATCCTGCAGTACATTTACCACAGATGTTACAGCCGGGCCTGTAGTCTGGATACAAGATGAGATACGGCAGGACATGGAGGTATACAGGTTCTGTATGGTATCCTGCAGTACATTTACCACAGATGTTACAGCCGGGTCTGTAGTCTGGATACAAGATGAGATACGGCAGGACATGGAGGTATACAGGCTCTGTATGGTATCCTGCAGTACATTTACCACAGATGTTACAGCCGGGCCTGTAGTCTGGATACAAGATGAGATACGGCAGGACATGGAGGTATACAGGTTCTGTATGGTATCCTGCAGTACATTTACCACAGATGTTACAGCTGGGCCTGTAGCCTGGATACAAGATGAGATACGGCAGGACATGGAGGTATACAGGTTCTGTATGGTATCCTGCAGTACATTTACCACAGATGTTACAGCTGGGCCTGTAGCCTGGATACAAGATGAGATACGGCAGGACATGGAGGTATACAGGTTCTGTATGGTATCCTGCAGTACATTTACCACAGATGTTACAGCTGGGCCTGTAGTCTGGATACAAGATGAGATACGGCAGGACATGGAGGTATACAGGTTCTGTATGGTATCCTGCAGTACATTTACCACAGATGTTACAGCTGGGCCTGTAGTCTGGATACAAGATGAGATACGGCAGGACATGGAGGTATACAGGTTCTGTATGGTATCCTGCAGTACATTTACCACAGATGTTACAGCTGGACCTGTAGTCTGGATACAAGATGAGATACGGCAGGACATGGAGGTATACAGGTTCTGTATGGTATCCTGCAGTACATTTACCACAGATGTTACAGCTGGGCCTGTAGTCTGGATACAAGATGAGATACGGCAGGACATGGAGGTATACAGGTTCTGTATGGTATCCTGCAGTACATTTACCACAGATGTTACAGCTGGGCCTGTAGCCTGGATACAAGATGAGATACGGCAGGACATGGAGGTATACAGGTTCTGTATGGTATCCTGCAGTACATTTACCACAGATGTTACAGCTGGGCCTGTAGCCTGGATACAAGATGAGATACGGCAGGACATGGAGGAATACAGGTTCTGTATGGTATCCTGCAGTACATTTACCACAGATGTTACAGCTGGGCCTGTAGTATGGATACAAGATGAGATACGGCAGGACATGGAGGTATACAGGTTCTGTATGGTATCCTGCAGTACATTTACCACAGATGTTACAGCTGGGCCTGTAGTCTGGATATAAGATGAGATACGGCAGGACATGGAGGTATACAGGCTCTGTATGGTATCCTGCAGTACATTTACCACAGATGTTACAGCTGGGCCTGTAGTCTGGATACAAGATGAGATACGGCAGGACATGGAGGTATACAGGTTCTGTATGGTATCCTGCAGTACATTTACCACAGATGTTACAGCTGGGCCTGTAGTCTGGATACAAGATAAGATACGGCAGGACATGGAGGTATACAGGCTCTGTATGGTATCCTGCAGTACATTTACCACAGATGTTACAGCCGGGCCTGTAGTCTGGATACAAGATGAGATACGGCAGGACATGGAGGTATACAGGTTCTGTATGGTATCCTGCAGTACATTTACCACAGATGTTACAGCCGGGCCTGTAGTCTGGATACAAGATGAGATACGGCAGGACATGGAGGTATACAGGCTCTGTATGGTATCCTGCAGTACATTTACCACAGATGTTACAGCCGGGCCTGTAGTCTGGATACAAGATGAGATACGGCAGGACATGGAGGTATACAGGTTCTGTATGGTATCCTGCAGTACATTTACCACAGATGTTACAGCTGGGCCTGTAGCCTGGATACAAGATGAGATACGGCAGGACATGGAGGTATACAGGATCTGTATGGTATCCTGCAGTACATTTACCACAGATGTTACAGCTGGGCCTGTAGCCTGGATACAAGATGAGATACGGCAGGACATGGAGGTATACAGGTTCTGTATGGTATCCTGCAGTACATTTACCACAGATGTTACAGCTGGGCCTGTAGTCTGGATACAAGATGAGATACGGCAGGACATGGAGGTATACAGGTTCTGTATGGTATCCTGCAGTACATTTACCACAGATGTTACAGCTGGGCCTGTAGTCTGGATACAAGATGAGATACGGCAGGACATGGAGGTATACAGGTTCTGTATGGTATCCTGCAGTACATTTACCACAGATGTTACAGCTGGGCCTGTAGTCTGGATACAAGATGAGATACGGCAGGACATGGAGGTATACAGGTTCTGTATGGTATCCTGCAGTACATTTACCACAGATGTTACAGCTGGGCCTGTAGTCTGGATACAAGATGAGATACGGCAGGACATGGAGGTATACAGGTTCTGTATGGTATCCTGCAGTACATTTACCACAGATGTTACAGCTGGGCCTGTAGCCTGGATACAAGATGAGATACGGCAGGACATGGAGGTATACAGGTTCTGTATGGTATCCTGCAGTACATTTACCACAGATGTTACAGCTGGGCCTGTAGCCTGGATACAAGATGAGATACGGCAGGACATGGAGGAATACAGGTTCTGTATGGTATCCTGCAGTACATTTACCACAGATGTTACAGCTGGGCCTGTAGTCTGGATACAAGATGAGATACGGCAGGACATGGAGGTATACAGGTTCTGTATGGTGTCCTGCAGTACATTTACCACAGATGTTACAGCTGGACCTGTAGTCTGGATATAAGATGAGATACGGCAGGACATGGAGGTATACAGGCTCTGTATGGTATCCTGCAGTACATTTACCACAGATGTTACAGCCGGGCCTGTAGTCTGGATACAAGATGAGATACGGCAGGACATGGAGGTATACAGGTTCTGTATAGTATCCTGCAGTACATTTACCACAGATGTTACAGCCGGGCCTGTAGTCTGGATACAAGATGAGATACGGCAGGACATGGAGGTATACAGGTTCTGTATGGTATCCTGCAGTACATTTACCACAGATGTTACAGCTGGGCCTGTAGTCTGGATACAAGATAAGATACGGTAGGACACGGAGGTATACAGGTTCTGTATGGTATCCTGCAGTACATTTACCACAGATGTTACAGCTGGGCCTGTAGTCTGGATACAAGATGAGATACGGCAGGACACGGAGGTATACAGGCTCTGTATGGTATCCTGCAGTACATTTACCACAGATGTTACAGCTGGGCCTGTAGTCTGGATACAAGATAAGATACGGCAGGACATGGAGGTATACAGGTTCTGTATGGTATCCTGCAGTACATTTACCACAGATGTTACAGCTGGGCCTGTAGTCTGGATACAAGATGAGATACGGCAGGACATGGAGGTATACAGGTTCTGTATGGTATCCTGCAGTACATTTACCACAGATGTTACAGCTGGGCCTGTAGTCTGGATACAAGATAAGATACGGTAGGACACGGAGGTATACAGGTTCTGTATGGTATCCTGCAGTACATTTACCACAGATGTTACAGCTGGGCCTGTAGTCTGGATACAAGATGAGATACGGCAGGACATGGAGGTATACAGGCTCTGTATGGTATCCTGCAGTACATTTACCACAGATGTTACAGCTGGGCCTGTAGTCTGGATACAAGATGAGATACGGCAGGACATGGAGGTATACAGGTTCTGTATAGTATCCTGCAGTACATTTACCACAGATGTTACAGCTGGGCCTGTAGTCTGGATACAAGATGAGATACGGCAGGACATGGAGGTATACAGGCTCTGTATGGTATCCTGCAGTACATTTACCACAGATGTTACAGCCGGGCCTGTAGTCTGGATACAAGATGAGATACGGCAGGACATGGAGGTATACAGGTTCTGTATGGTATCCTGCAGTACATTTACCACAGATGTTACAGCTGGGCCTGTAGTCTGGATACAAGATGAGATACGGCAGGACATGGAGGTATACAGGCTCTGTATGGTATCCTGCAGTACATTTACCACAGATGTTACAGCCGGGCCTGTAGTCTGGATACAAGATGAGATACGGCAGGACATGGAGGTATACAGGTTCTGTATGGTATCCTGCAGTACATTTACCACAGATGTTACAGCTGGGCCTGTAGCCTGGATACAAGATGAGATACGGCAGGACATGGAGGTATACAGGTTCTGTATGGTATCCTGCAGTACATTTACCACAGATGTTACAGCTGGGCCTGTAGCCTGGATACAAGATGAGATACGGCAGGACATGGAGGTATACAGGTTCTGTATGGTATCCTGCAGTACATTTACCACAGATGTTACAGCTGGGCCTGTAGTCTGGATACAAGATGAGATACGGCAGGACATGGAGGTATACAGGTTCTGTATGGTATCCTGCAGTACATTTACCACAGATGTTACAGCTGGGCCTGTAGTCTGGATACAAGATGAGATACGGCAGGACATGGAGGTATACAGGTTCTGTATGGTATCCTGCAGTACATTTACCACAGATGTTACAGCTGGGCCTGTAGTCTGGATACAAGATGAGATACGGCAGGACATGGAGGTATACAGGTTCTGTATGGTATCCTGCAGTACATTTACCACAGATGTTACAGCTGGGCCTGTAGTCTGGATACAAGATGAGATACGGCAGGACATGGAGGTATACAGGTTCTGTATGGTATCCTGCAGTACATTTACCACAGATGTTACAGCTGGGCCTGTAGCCTGGATACAAGATGAGATACGGCAGGACATGGAGGTATACAGGTTCTGTATGGTATCCTGCAGTACATTTACCACAGATGTTACAGCTGGACCTGTAGCCTGGATACAAGATGAGATACGGCAGGACATGGAGGAATACAGGTTCTGTATGGTATCCTGCAGTACATTTACCACAGATGTTACAGCTGGGCCTGTAGTCTGGATACAAGATGAGATACGGCAGGACATGGAGGTATACAGGTTCTGTATGGTATCCTGCAGTACATTTACCACAGATGTTACAGCTGGGCCTGTAGTCTGGATATAAGATGAGATACGGCAGGACATGGAGGTATACAGGCTCTGTATGGTATCCTGCAGTACATTTACCACAGATGTTACAGCCGGGCCTGTAGTCTGGATACAAGATGAGATACGGCAGGACATGGAGGTATACAGGCTCTGTATGGTATCCTGCAGTACATTTACCACAGATGTTACAGCTGGGCCTGTAGTCTGGATACAAGATGAGATACGGTAGGACACGGAGGTATACAGGTTCTGTATGGTATCCTGCAGTACATTTACCACAGATGTTACAGCTGGGCCTGTAGTCTGGATACAAGATGAGATACGGCAGGACATGGAGGTATACAGGCTCTGTATGGTATCCTGCAGTACATTTACCACAGATGTTACAGCTGGGCCTGTAGTCTGGATACAAGATAAGATACGGCAGGACATGGAGGTATACAGGTTCTGTATAGTATCCTGCAGTACATTTACCACAGATGTTACAGCTGGGCCTGTAGTCTGGATACAAGATAAGATACGGCAGGACATGGAGGTATACAGGTTCTGTATAGTATCCTGCAGTACATTTACCACAGATGTTACAGCTGGGCCTGTAGTCTGGATACAAGATAAGATACGGTAGGACACGGAGGTATACAGGATCTGTATGGTATCCTGCAGTACATTTACCACAGATGTTACAGCGGATCTGTAGCCTGGATACAAGATGAGATACGGCAGGACATGGAGGTATACAGGATCTGTATGGTATCCTGCAGTACATTTACCACAGATGTTACAGCTGGGCCTGTAGTCTGGATACAAGATGAGATACGGCAGGACATGGAGGTATACAGGTTCTGTATGGTATCCTGCAGTACATTTACCACAGATGTTACAGCCGGGCCTGTAGTCTGGATACAAGATGAGATACGGCAGGACATGGAGGTATACAGGATCTGTATGGTATCCTGCAGTACATTTACCACAGATGTTACAGCTGGGCCTGTAGTCTGGATACAAGATGAGATACGGCAGGACATGGAGGTATACAGGTTCTGTATGGTATCCTGCAGTACATTTACCACAGATGTTACAGCTGGGCCTGTAGCCTGGATACAAGATGAGATACGGCAGGACATGGAGGTATACAGGTTCTGTATGGTATCCTGCAGTACATTTACCACAGATGTTACAGCTGGGCCTGTAGTCTGGATACAAGATGAGATACGGCAGGACATGGAGGTATACAGGTTCTGTATGGTATCCTGCAGTACATTTACCACAGATGTTACAGCTGGGCCTGTAGCCTGGATACAAGATGAGATACGGCAGGACATGGAGGTATACAGGTTCTGTATGGTATCCTGCAGTACATTTACCACAGATGTTACAGCTGGGCCTGTAGCCTGGATACAAGATGAGATACGGCAGGACATGGAGGTATACAGGTTCTGTATGGTATCCTGCAGTACATTTACCACAGATGTTACAGCTGGGCCTGTAGTCTGGATACAAGATGAGATACGGCAGGACATGGAGGTATACAGGTTCTGTATGGTATCCTGCAGTACATTTACCACAGATGTTACAGCTGGACCTGTAGCCTGGATACAAGATGAGATACGGCAGGACATGGAGGTATACAGGTTCTGTATGGTATCCTGCAGTACATTTACCACAGATGTTACAGCTGGGCCTGTAGTCTGGATACAAGATGAGATACGGCAGGACATGGAGGTATACAGGTTCTGTATGGTGTCCTGCAGTACATTTACCACAGATGTTACAGCTGGACCTGTAGTCTGGATATAAGATGAGATACGGCAGGACATGGAGGTATACAGGCTCTGTATGGTATCCTGCAGTACATTTACCACAGATGTTACAGCCGGGCCTGTAGTCTGGATACAAGATGAGATACGGCAGGACATGGAGGTATACAGGCTGTGTATGGTATCCTGCAGTACATTTACCACAGATGTTACAGCTGGGCCTGTAGTCTGGATACAAGATAAGATACGGCAGGACATGGAGGTATACAGGTTCTGTATAGTATCCTGCAGTACATTTACCACAGATGTTACAGCTGGGCCTGTAGTCTGGATACAAGATAAGATATGGTAGGACACGGAGGTATACACGTTCTGTATGGTATCCTGCAGTACATTTACCACAGATGTTACAGCTGGGCCTGTAGTCTGGATACAAGATGAGATACGGCAGGACATGGAGGTATACAGGCTCTGTATGGTATCCTGCAGTACATTTACCACAGATGTTACAGCTGGGCCTGTAGTCTGGATACAAGATAAGATACGGCAGGACATGGAGGTATACAGGTTCTGTATAGTATCCTGCAGTACATTTACCACAGATGTTACAGCTGGGCCTGTAGTCTGGATACAAGATAAGATACGGTAGGACACGGAGGTATACAGGTTCTGTATAGTATCCTGCAGTACATTTACCACAGATGTTACAGCTGGGCCTGTAGTCTGGATACAAGATGAGATACGGCAGGACATGGAGGTATACAGGTTCTGTATGGTATCCTGCAGTACATTTACCACAGATGTTACAGCTGGGCCTGTAGCCTGGATACAAGATGAGATACGGCAGGACATGGAGGTATACAGGTTCTGTATGGTATCCTGCAGTACATTTACCACAGATGTTACAGCTGGGCCTGTAGCCTGGATACAAGATGAGATACGGCAGGACATGGAGGTATACAGGTTCTGTATGGTATCCTGCAGTACATTTACCACAGATGTTACAGCTGGGCCTGTAGCCTGGATACAAGATGAGATACGGCAGGACATGGAGGTATACAGGTTCTGTATGGTATCCTGCAGTACATTTACCACAGATGTTACAGCTGGACCTGTAGCCTGGATACAAGATGAGATACGGCAGGACATGGAGGTATACAGGTTCTGTATGGTATCCTGCAGTACATTTACCACAGATGTTACAGCTGGGCCTGTAGTCTGGATACAAGATGAGATACGGCAGGACATGGAGGTATACAGGTTCTGTATGGTGTCCTGCAGTACATTTACCACAGATGTTACAGCTGGACCTGTAGTCTGGATATAAGATAAGATACGGCAGGACATGGAGGTATACAGGTTCTGTATGGTATCCTGCAGTACATTTACCACAGATGTTACAGCCGGGCCTGTAGTCTGGATACAAGATGAGATACGGCAGGACATGGAGGTATACAGGCTGTGTATGGTATCCTGCAGTACATTTACCACAGATGTTACAGCTGGGCCTGTAGTCTGGATACAAGATAAGATACGGCAGGACATGGAGGTATACAGGTTCTGTATAGTATCCTGCAGTACATTTACCACAGATGTTACAGCTGGGCCTGTAGTCTGGATACAAGATAAGATATGGTAGGACACGGAGGTATACACGTTCTGTATGGTATCCTGCAGTACATTTACCACAGATGTTACAGCTGGGCCTGTAGTCTGGATACAAGATGAGATACGGCAGGACATGGAGGTATACAGGCTCTGTATGGTATCCTGCAGTACATTTACCACAGATGTTACAGCTGGGCCTGTAGTCTGGATACAAGATAAGATACGGCAGGACATGGAGGTATACAGGTTCTGTATAGTATCCTGCAGTACATTTACCACAGATGTTACAGCTGGGCCTGTAGTCTGGATACAAGATGAGATACGGTAGGACATGGAGGTATACAGGTTCTGTATGGTATCCTGCAGTACATTTACCACAGATGTTACAGCGGGCCTGTAGCCTGGATACAAGATGAGATACGGCAGGACATGGAGGTATACAGGATCTGTATGGTATCCTGCAGTACATTTACCACAGATGTTACAGCTGGGCCTGTAGTCTGGATACAAGATGAGATACGGCAGGACATGGAGGTATACAGGCTCTGTATGGTATCCTGCAGTACATTTACCACAGATGTTACAGCCGGGCCTGTAGTCTGGATACAAGATGAGATACGGCAGGACATGGAGGTATACAGGATCTGTATGGTATCCTGCAGTACATTTACCACAGATGTTACAGCTGGGCCTGTAGCCTGGATACAAGATGAGATACGGCAGGACATGGAGGTATACAGGTTCTGTATGGTATCCTGCAGTACATTTACCACAGATGTTACAGCCGGGCCTGTAGTCTGGATACAAGATGAGATACGGCAGGACATGGAGGTATACAGGCTCTGTAAGGTATCCTGCAGTACATTTACCACAGATGTTACAGCCGGGCCTGTAGCCTGGATACAAGATGAGATACGGCAGGACATGGAGGTATACAGGTTCTGTATGGTATCCTGCAGTACATTTACCACAGATGTTACAGCTGGGCCTGTAGTCTGGATACAAGATGAGATACGGCAGGACATGGAGGTATACAGGCTCTGTATGGTATCCTGTAGTACATTTACCACAGATGTTACAGCTGGGCCTGTAGTCTGGATACAAGATGAGATACGGCAGGACATGGAGGTATACAGGCTCTGTATGGTATCCTGCAGTACATTTACCACAGATGTTACAGCTGGGCCTGTAGCCTGGATACAAGATGAGATACGGCAGGACATGGAGGTATACAGGTTCTGTATGGTATCCTGCAGTACATTTACCACAGATGTTACAGCCGGGCCTGTAGTCTGGATACAAGATGAGATACGGCAGGACATGGAGGTATACAGGCTCTGTATGGTATCCTGCAGTACATTTACCACAGATGTTACAGCCGGGCCTGTAGTCTGGATACAAGATGAGATACGGCAGGACATGGAGGTATACAGGCTCTGTATGGTATCCTGCAGTACATTTACCACAGATGTTACAGCTGGGCCTGTAGTCTGGATACAAGATGA
The DNA here is from genome assembly GCA_947044405.1 of Leptodactylus fallax. NCBI lineage: Eukaryota > Metazoa > Chordata > Amphibia > Anura > Leptodactylidae > Leptodactylus > Leptodactylus fallax. Next base: position 840,386 of record CAMRHE010000587.1, read on the forward strand.
GATACGGCAGGACATGGAGGTATACAGGTTCTGTATGGTATCCTGCAGTACATTTACCACAGATGTTACAGCCGGGCCTGTAGTCTGGATACAAGATGAGATACGGCAGGACATGGAGGTATACAGGATCTGTATGGTATCCTGCAGTACATTTACCACAGATGTTACAGCTGGGCCTGGTGTGGGGGTAAAAGGTGAGATGGGGGGGGAGGCATGGAGGTATACAGGTTCTGTATGGTATCCTGCAGTAAGGAGGGGGAGATCCTGCACACACGTAGGTTGGTGACGTCCCAGCTGCTCCCATAAATGATCGACTGGTGATAAATCTGGTGACTGGGCAGGAGCAGGAAGTGTTGTAATCTGGTGGAGACATTCCTGGGGAACCCTTGTGTGTGGGGGCGAGCATTATCCTGCTGGTGCCAGTTGTCCGTCCTGCCATGTGAGACAACACATGTGGCTGCAGGATGTCCTGTACATATCACTGAGCTGTTAGTGTCCTCGTATCACTACTAGGGGTAATCTACTGTCCTATATGATAGCCCCCACATCATCACACCAGCAGGGGGCAGTGTGTTGCTCTACAGCACAGGCAGGATTGAAGCGGTCACCACAAGGCCTCCATACTCTAACCTGATTGACGTTGGATCCCAACATAACCTGGATTCATTCCTCCTGCTAAGAGCCTGGTAATGGTGCGGGGTGTGTCTGTATGATGGACAAGGAAACTGTGGGAGCTGCTCGTGCTTGTCAGCGGATCAAACAATTCTCTCTACTGGTGAACGGTCTGGTCCGTCCTGTTCACCATGTGTGAGCCCTCATAACCACTGCCCCAACACGATCCTAACAACTAGGTCAGAACGGACTAGATGGCGGCATTTCATCGAAACGACCATCCTGCTTCTCCCAGTCCAGTCCAGTGGTGTGACCCCTCAGCTGGGCAAAATGTCTTCAAGCGTGTCATAGAGGCATGTCTACACTACACTAGTAGTCTACACTACCCAAAAGGAGCCTCTGAGAGCCTTTTCATATGCCGGGGGGGGGGGGGAGCACTTTTGTGCCCCCTTGTGGTAAGGCACAGCTTCTGTAATCATTACATATTTTCAGAGACAGAACTACAGGACGAGTCTCACAGTAAGCCGATATTTCTATCTGTGGGTGGGATTACAATATTTATTAATGTCACAAATACTACAAGAAAATCCAAAGTTGATCAAAAGTTTACAATCTAAGAGCAAGAACGGAGATAGGAGCGCCGCGCTCTACTGCAAGAAACTGCCCAACATGGGGGCAATATATAGCATCTGCTCAACAATGAGCTTCACCCCTACACGTGACCCCTGATATTACAGAGGATGCATAGGATTAGAAAAACATTCAGACACAGCGCCACCCCCTGTCCACGGGCTGTGCCTGGTACTGCAGCTCAGCTCTATTGAAGCAAATGGTGCTGACTTGCAATGCCTTACATAACCTGTGATGAGGTGTGGCGCTGTGTTTGGAAGAAAGCAGTTATGTAGTTGTAATTAGTTATTTATATACTATATATTATCTACTCTTAGCTGTGCATTATACAACCTATTGATTTCAATAAGAATTGTGTAATGCTTCACATCACCTGTGGGGGAGCTGCAGGGAAATTAAACTTGCTGCCAGTCTCCTCTACAGATTGAGGCTGTAGGATATCCTGTGATTTGTTTATTGTCAGGAATTCTACTGCAAGATACAAAGAAACAGTTCAAAGTAGACCATCCCTTTAAGGCTGGAATCAAACATACAGTTTTTGGTGCTGTTTTTGAGCAAATGGACCCAGCAGGCATGAGAAGTACATGTCGTTCTGCTTTATTTCCATTTCCTTCTAAATCCACTCCTAGTTATGGTTCAAAATACTGCATCAAAAACTGCACCACAAACTGCATGTGTGAATCCTGCCTTAGCCCTGTTCTTCTCCAGAGGCCTCCATGGTGGGGTCTAGTCGGCGTCTTGCTGGGACTTTCCTTCCAGTGACTTGTGAACCCTCCTGCTCTTCTGTTCCGCCTGGTATTCTCTATAAATATGCAGATTCCTAACAGAATGAAGCCTGAGAATAAAGTCCATCTGGGTGCTGGGCCGGGATGAAAGTCCATCCTAATCCGGTACTTTCCAGACCGCGCTCCCTCGCGCTCCCTCATGGTCCCGGCTCCAGCCCTGGAAATCCCCTTTTTTTCCCGTCGCTCCCGGCTGCTCTGTCTTCTGCTCCAGCCGGCAGGAGATCACAATCTCCAATCTGTGAGTCACGATGGAAACCATCCAGGTCGTGTTTATAATCCGCCGGCCCTGGGTGGTTTTACCCCCATGTTTCCTCCGCCACCCGGCCCGGCACAAACAGCTTCAGCACAAGGAAGTTTTGTCACAAAATGTTTTCTTTTCTTTTCCTTAGATAATGAAAGGTTCTGCAAATTTCTAATAGACTTTGTGTTTTCTTCCTGTTTTCACGATCTCTGCTCCCTCTCCACCAAGCCTGACTGCACAGCTGCAGGGTGTGTTACAGTGTAGCACAGCAGGGTTGCTTAGTGTTTACCTTGCAGCACTGGGGTCCTAAATTCTAATCCAGGGACCAGAAACCTTCAGCGCTCTAGCTGCTGTGAAACTACAACTCCCAGCATGCTCTCATCACTTCTATGGGTAGCTCAAAGATGAGCAGAGCAAGAAATCACGCTGGGAGTTGTAGTTCTAATCTGACCAGGGCCAACATCTGCACCAAGTGTGTATGTCCTCTAGATATTTTTGGCCTCTGCATGTAAATATGTATAGTTCTATTCACTGACTGAGAGCAGAGATCCTAATGATAGTATGTTAATCGGGAGCTGCATGAAATATATTCCACCTCACATGCATATAAGGGGGACGTTCAGAGCCCCCTACCCTACGTAACTCCGGGGTTATTAACCCCTAGACCACGCCCTTTGCACAGAGGGGAGGAGTAAGCCAGTTCTGCCGACTTTGTTTTGAATTTTCCAAAAATTTCAAGTTTGGCTGAACCTGAAATTTTTGGGTTTTGCCACTCAAAAACCACCATTATAATTTAATAATAATAAGCGGAGGCCCAGGAGAGGTGAGTAAACATAACAAGCAGTCATACTCACCTCTCCTGGGCTCCATTGCAGTGTCTGGGGTTCCTCGTTGCCCTCTTTGGGCCTCTTCTGGCCTCCTGAATGATGTTGATGGCCGCCAGGGACCGGGTCAATGTCACGATGCTCGAGTCTAATGGACCCCAGAGTATAATAATAGCAGTTCTGGTTCAGACAGGAAAGGAAACAGGAAGAGGAACCCACAAATATTTGGTGAAATGAATGTTATGTGGATCGCCCATCCTCACATATATGGGGGGGATTTACTCTATGTCTAGGCAGGGGGACGAATCACTAATATACATTTGGTATATGTAGATGGCATCCAGCAACTTTATTACATGTTCATAGACTTTTTCACATCTCCCTAAACAGTTTCAAATTATCTACGAAAAGGGGCATGGCTAGTCTTAAAATGTGTCCGATTTACTAACGTACATTGTAGTGCAAAATACCCCTAAAAAAATACAACAAATTTGGTAAAGCTTCTACCTGCCCGGTCTAGTCTTGTCTAATTTTAGAATGATATGAACAAATCTGCCTCAGTATCTTCAGAATATGGCACAGAATCATGTGATAGCAGAATATCTGTACAGCAGAGGTATATGGCGGTACAGCACAGCATCATATACTGCTATAATAATAATCTGTCTGACCCAGCAGGTCAGGAGCAACAAGGGGTGAAGAAAGTGTCAGGGTGAGGGTCCTGCTTGGAAGCAGCTGCTCCATGTGTGATGGCTGGAGCGTTCCTCTCTCTGCAGCCCTGTGAATCAGCACATTGTCACAACACCGCAGCTGAGTCACACATAACTGGAATACTGCAGCTCCCCACACAGAATTCCCAGAAGTCAGCAGCGGCCCTCAGGGGGCCACATTACCTGCAGGAGGGCATGATGTTTGATGTGCGGCTGCTAAAGAGATGAAGGTATTGATGTCAGGTTAATGAAGGAGCAAAGCAAGAACAAGAGAAATGGAGAGAAGCAATGACTAACCTCACATCATCACCAGAGAGAGCAAGAAGACACAGGAAGACGTAACCCTTCAGTGCTATTACCATAATGACTACACACTACAAAGCCACTGGTGCAAAATAGACCTCATTAACCTTAATGCTGCCCCCTATATATAAAAATAAAATTAATTAATACTGCTCCTATTAAAAAAAAAAACAACAATAATACTCTCCTTTTAAAATAAAAAAACAACAATAATACTTCCCCTTCTAAAATAAAAAAAAAAAAACCCCCCTAAAAAAATAACTCCCCAAACTATAATACTACCTCCTATGTACAAGAATATAACTACTATAATACTGCTCCTATGTACAAGAATATAACTACTATAATACTACCTCCTATGTACAAGAATATAACTACTATAATACTACCTCCTATGTACAAGAATATAACTACTATAATACTGCCTCCTATGTACAAGAATATAACTACTATAATACTGCTCCTATGTACAAGAATATAACTACAAAAAAACAACCCCCTTTGTAAAAAAAAAAAAATACTAAAAAAGCACCCCTGTATAAAAAAATAAAAATACTAAAAAACTCCCCCTTGGTACAAAAAAAAAACTATAATAATACCTACCCATCCTAAAAAAAAAAATATATATAATACCCTACCTATGTACAAGAATATAACTACTATAATACTATCTCCTATGTACAAGAATATAACTACTATAATACTGCTCCTATGTACAAGAATATAACTACTATAATACTGCCCCTATGTACAAGAATATAACTACTATAATACTATCTCCTATGTACAAGAATATAACTACTATAATACTACTCCTATGTACAAGAATATAACTACTATAATACTATCTCCTATGTACAAGAATATAACTACTATAATACTGTCCCCTATGACAAGAAATAACACTATAAACCACCCCCCACCAAAATACCATAAATCCCCCCCCCTCAATAAAACTACAATACTCCTCCCCCCCCCCCCCCTACAAGAATATAACTACTATAATACTGCTCCTATGTACAAGAATATAACTACTATAATACTGCTCCTATGTACAAGAATATAACTACTATAATACTGCTCCTATGTACAAGAATATAACTACTATAATACTGCTCCTATGTACAAGAATATAACTACTATAATACTGCTCCTATGTACAAGAATATAACTACTATAATACTGCTCCTATGTACAAGAATATAACTACTATAATACTGCCCCCTATGCACAAAACTAAACTCACTAAAAAACCCCCCCTATACAAAAAAATAAAACAACTTTATTACTTCTCCTTTCAACAATATAATAACTACAAACTCCTGCAAAACCAAAACCCCATACAAAATACTACTATAATACTGCCCCCTATGTACAAGAATATAACTACTATAATACTGCTCCTATGTACAAGAATATAACTACTATAATACTGCTCCTATGTACAAGAATATAACTACTATAATACTTCCCTCTATATACAGGACTATTACTCCTATAATACTATGACCCCCCATTCCCGGCTCAGCCGTTCTCCCCCACATTTTGTTGCTGTGTTTGTATCTTTTATTACGTTGCTATGGTTACGTCTTTGTCTCCTTCCCAAAATAAACAGATCTGCAGGTTTGATGTCAGTTTTCGGTTGGAGAATTGAATAAACAGGTTCTCCTAATTAGATTACTGTAATCTGTCTTTGGAGGCGGCTTCGGTCCAAGTGTAGAGAAATAACTTGGAGAAGGTTTTTATTTTTTTACTTTTTTGGATTTATGAGGTTTGGCCGTCGGCCAGCGCTTGGACTGAACAACATCTCGCTCGGCCAACTCTGCAAAATCCCTGCCCTGAATTAGCAGGGCTGTGTCCGTTTTATAGAGCAGCGTGACTTTACTACGAGAGGGACCATTCTGCTCTCCCTGTAAAATATTCATGGGCCGGGTCTGCTGAGTGATTAAGAGGCAGAACATGGAATCAATACTGGACTTGATTATCTGCCATAAAATGCCATCAGGCGGCCATTAAGACCCGGCCCTGGATCGGCAGGATATCGGCTTTCACATGTAATCTTGCTCGCTGATGCTCTGCTAACATTAGTGGCTGGTGTCAGAGTACCGAGCATGTGAAATCATATCGTACACTGGAGACAACGGACGTGAACAGCTCAAATGCACAACTAGGCCCTCTGCATCATGGGCAAATATGTGGCAGGGTCAGATCCACCCGGGTCCTGGTGCAGGACGAGGCCTCATAACCCCATAAGAGGACACTACTACTATGAAGAACACATAATGGTTGGAGGGACTGGCATAGACTTCGTATTGGGGCTATAAAAGTTGCTGAGGTAGCAGTTGCACCCAAAAAGTTCAAAAGCTCTTGTGTCATGTAAGAAGACACCAGTATTATAAATGGCACATGGTAGGTGGGGGCCCTGTTTCCAATTTTGCGCTGGGTTGAGGGGGCTTCATGTTACGCCTCTGCTGGTGTTTCTAAAGATTGGAGACGGCATTATGGGAACAGAACAGATGGGATTGCTTTGAGGTGCCCTGGTAAAAATTTCCAGAAAGGAGTCTACCCTCACCTGTCAGCCCTCACCTGCCTCCGAGGACCCCACCCAACAGTGTCGGAGTAGCCCACCAGAATACCAGTAGGCATGGACTCTAATACTATAATGGTCCAGCAGAAGACACCCAAATTTTAAGGGTACTGTCAGTGGCGTAACTAGGAATGGCTGGGCCCCAAGGTAAACATTTGACATAACCCCCCCCCCCCCCCCGCACAAACCGCATTCCTGTGCACAGTATTATGCCCCATAGTGGCCCCTGCACACACTATTATATCCCATAGTGGCCCCTGCACAAAGTATTATGCCAAATAGTGGCCCCTGCACACACTATTATGCCCCATAGTGGCCCCTGCACACAGTATTATGCCCCATAGTGGCCCCTGCACACAGAATTATGCCCCATAGTGACCCCTGAACACAGTATTATGCCCCATAGTGGCCCCTGCTCACAGTATTATGCCCCATAGCGGCCCCTGCACACAGAATTATGCCCCATAGTGGCCCCTGCACACAGTATTATGCCCCATAGCTGCCCCTGCACACAGGATTATGCCCCATAGTGGCCCCTGCACACAGTATTATGCCCCATAGTGGCCCCTGCACACAGTATTATGCCCCATAGTGGCCCCTGCACTGCATACAAACAAAAAAAAACAATGTTACTTACTTAGCTTTCTGGCTCTGGTGTACTCGCTGCTACTTCGGCCATCTTCAATGTTGGACCAGATCTCGCGTGATCCAGGCCGGCGTCGCAACACATAATGACGTCGGCTGACGTCTGGGACATCACCAAACAGGCCTGAAGCCTGCTGAAGCGCAGCAGAGGTAAGTAACGTTGTTTTTTATGTTCTCTCACCTCCCCTGGGCCTCCGATCTCTATACTCAGGGGTCTGAAAAGACCCCCAGTATAATGATAGCAGTGTTTGTGGGGTTCGCGGTAGCTGCTCCACAGGACTCCGGGCCCCCTAATGTCCTGGGCCCTGAGGCAGCCGCTACCACTGCTACCCCGGTATTTATGCCCCTGGGTACTGTGGTCTATTTCCAAGGGGTTTTTGGAGGCCCTCATAATTATCTGGTGGGCCCAAGGAACCTCAGCTGGACATTGCCATCCAACCTTCACAGCTTCCCATCTGTTTTTGGTCATGACTATTTATCGTACAGATGCTTGAGTTTTCTGGGATGAGCAGTATTTTACAGACACCATCTGGGGGTGAATATAAAGTAGTCAAATTATAGCAAAACCAAATTTATACATTTTATATTTACTACTTTTGCCAAAGAAAAATAATTTTTCTGTATCGCCATATCCTGAGGGACAGAACAATTTAAATTTTTCATGGACTTTTTGAGGGACTTATTTTTTGCCGGATGAGTTGACGTTTTCTGTGGTAATATTCCGGTGTACATGCAGAGGTTTCATCACTTTCTATTGCATATTTTTGGGATCAGAGCAAATATGAATGGTGTTTGTGGTTTTTAATATTTCAAGATGTGGGATAAATAATGTGATAATTCTATACTTTGGGCCTCTAGTGATGTTTCTGCAGTCACACGTCTAGTCTTCAGTCTTAGTATGTTAAGTCTTGGAATTTGAAGATGGAAATAAGGCGGATTTTAGATTTGTTTTACTTGACATTTTTTCAAATATTTTTCTAAAACGATTTTTTTTTAATATGCAGTCTCCAGGTCATTGGTATAATATATTGCAATACAAGGGGTGAAACAGGCGGAATCTGCACCAACTCCAATCCTGGCTGATTGTCAGGTTGTCAGGAACTGCCCTGGTCACAGTAACAATCCAGTTATCCGAGCTGTGTGACGAACCATGCAGCTGCATGTCCATCACATGACCGGAACAGGATTGTATCCATTTAAAATCAATTATCAAGGTTTCTATGGACTGACATCAAGCAGAGGCTAAACTTTTCATTCCCCGGTGGCTCAGCATAAAGGGGCGGACCCCCTGCACTATGACTCCTCCCCATCTCCAGTTGGAGGAACAAATAATGTTCTAAAAACATTTTTGATTTTTTTTTAAATATTTTTCTTATTCACATATAACCCTAATATACAAAGTGATTAAAATTGTGCCTGTCCCTTTAAGATATGAGGCCCATGTGAGTAATCAGATGAGGCAGAATACATTGATTTCTCCACGTTATCCGGGGGCGGGGGAGATATCCTTCTCTCCGGCCGGTAACAGCCCGCTGTCAGGATAATTAAAAATACCATTATAGGTGTTAAGTTTACGCTTTGTTTTCATTCCCAGCGTTTTATAGGATATTCCAGCGGCCGACAGCTGGAAACAATAACGGGGCCACATTTTATGTTTTTCTTCTCTTTTAATATGACGCAGGAAATGTATCTTATATATTTTTCTTCCATGCAATATAGTGAATTCCAGACATCTGTAATCCCGGCCCGAACACATCTGCGTTATTAGGGGCAGATATAACGTGGCCGGGCTGGTTCTCTGTTATCTTGGTCTGATACATCTATTGTTACAATAAAAATCAGACTTATTAGTTGTATGCTTGTAAAACTACAAGTCCCAGGATGCCATGTAGTTTACAACCGCTATAGACTATTGAGTGGGCTACTGGGTTAGGTAAGTACGCTAAGAAAATATCTGCTCTGGGATGATTACAAAAACTTCCTGAGACGCCCATTGTCAGATGTCCCCAAAGATCTATTATGACCTTGGGACACAATGTGAAAAAAAAAAAAAAAAAAAAAATGAATTGAAAAGTAAAAAAAAAAAAATTAAATAAAATAATAAAAAATAAAATAAAATAATACGCCAATAACACGCCGTTATTAAAGGTTATAGCCCCACCCCTGACGACACCATACAAAATAAATATTACGGAGAGGAAAAACTACTTTAAAAAGTTTTTTAGTAGCATTTTGTGTTATTAAATTAAAAAAAAAAAAAATGAAAAGTGAAAAACAGACACGTTTTTCCTCCTCTTTTGTTTATATTTTCCTGGATATAAGAAAAATTAAAACGCATACAGAAATAAAAACAGCATAAAAATAAAGCCCTATGTGTCACCGAAAAAAGACGCAGAAATTAGTTGAATAACCCAAGTGATAAAAATGTTACAGCCCTCAAAACTGCACATACAAAAAAACCTGAAAATGTGTCTGGTCCTGGACCAGAAATAGGCCTGGTACTGAAGTGGTTAAAGGGGATCTCTCACCACCTCCACCAATGTCATCCTTCAATAGGAGCTGCTCTACGGATTCCAGGGCAGTTAGAATTTTTCCTCTAGCCCTCAGCATTCCTGAGCAATTGGTGCTATACATTTCAGAACCGGATATGCTAATTAGGCTCTACTGGTGGGTGGTCCTTGTCTTTCTGCTCTGGATGCTGAAACTAACAGCACTGCTGGCTCTGGAATGGTGGGGTCTAGAGAAAAAATTCCAACTGTAGAACAATCAGCGGAGGGGCGGCTACTGAATAATGAAAAAAGATGAGATGACTTAAGGATTCTCTAAGGAACTGTTGTAATATAGTATAATAATTGAGTGGCAAATATGTATCCTATACTGTCCCAGATGTTTACACTGCTGAGCAGCTCAGTGTCGGCTGTCTGCAGTAATCACGGTGCAGTCACATGGTGTCTCCAAACCCTCCAGTTACTGTCCATATATGTCAGGACAGAAGAGAGGGGTGCCGCTTCGTCATACTCCAGATTGGGGGCAGGGGCTGTACCCCACTCGCTATGGTCAGCACATGGAGGCAGAATTCATATAAGCGGTGAAAGTGAAGTTTCCGGGTCCACAAAACATTTAGAAATAAGGATCACACTGTATCTATATGTGCCCAAGCACCAAACGATGGCACATGGAGAGCCTATGACCCATAATACACAGGGACTCCATGAGCCTCTATGAAACTGAACGGCACAACCATGCAGAAAGGTTTCCTCTGTGGACTTTCTGCGTTTCTGTATGTATAACTGACATGCTGCGATTTCCAAAACCGCAACGGTTTCCACTGCACATATTTTCCCACAGTGTACTTTGCAAGGGTTGTAAAACGCCGCATTTTTTTTTTGCGGTGTTTACTCCACGTGGGGTCCCGGCCTAAAGGTAGAATTCCCCTTTAAATTGTGAGCTGCTATACCAGTGATTAAACCTATGAGCCGCACGCTCCCGTCACATTGCTTTTACTTTACTATTGTCATGTGACCTTGGCGTGCTCCCCCGCTGGACAACAAAGCAAAAAGTGAGCACTTTCCATGAATAATTCACTAAAGAGTAAAGTAGAGACATTGACTGATGGATCACATGGAGGAGGCCATCACTGGATCAATACTGGTGTCTGCTGCCATACTGAGGCACGAGGCGCCCCCTTCAGCATGCCTCATACAACGACATAGCTGGACCAGTCTTATGTGCTGTGTCCTGCTACAATGTTTCATTTTACTATGTACAGTATATACATAAAGTATCAACCAATGTATCTCATCTTCACCCGCAGAGGAGAATCAATAACCAATAATCAGATTATCCCGGCCACACAAATGTATCAATAACATTATAAGGACAAGATCAATGACAGCGCAGACAATGGTGAAGCATAGAGCGAAATTTTAATTCTGCCGGATTATTGGAAGTTCTGAAATTTTATGTTGCGTTTCTGGTGGGTAGATCCAGGCCCCGCCTCTCCACACGCTAGTGACACGCTACATTTATATGTGGGCATCTGGAATTTCTACACTGAATTATGTTAATAACATATCTGCAGACAGCTGTGTAGAGATGGGTATTTAGTTTTTCAGTATTTTTTGGGGGGGAAGAGGTTAAGAAGGCTTATACCCCTTCTCCAACAGAAAGAGACAGTCTTACTAGACAGAGCATGACTTGGTACCACTGGACATAACTACTATTAATATTATCTCTGTACTGTGACATCACTGTGTATCATCCCTGTACTGTGACATCACTGTGTGTATTATCCTGTACTGTGACATCACTGTGTGTATTATCCCTGTACTGTGACATCACTGTGTGTACTATCCTGTACTGTGACATTACTGTGTGTATTATCCTGTACTGTGACATCACTGTGTGTATTATCTCTGTACTGTGACATCACTGTGTGTATCATCCCTGTACTGTGACATCACTGTGTGTATTATCTCTGTACTGTGACATCACTGTGTGTATTATCTCTGTACTGTGACATCACTGTGTGTATTATCCCTGTACTGTGACATCACTGTGTATCATCCCTGTACTGTGACATCACTGTGTGTATTATCCTGTACTGTGACATCACTGTGTGTATTATCCCTGTACTGTGACATCACTGTGTGTATTATCCTGTACTGTGACATTACTGTGTGTATTATCCTGTACTGTGACATCACTGTGTGTATTATCTCTGTACTGTGACATCACTGTGTGTATCATCCCTGTACTGTGACATCACTGTGTGTATTATCCTGTACTGTGACATCACTGTGTGTATTATCCCTGTACTGTGACATCACTGTGTGTATTATCCTGTACTGTGACATCACTGTGTGTATTATCCTGTACTGTGACATCACTGTGTGTATTATCCCTGTACTGTGACATCACTGTGTGTATTATCCCTGTACTGTGACATCACTGTGTATTATCTCTGTACTGTGACATCACTGTGTGTATTATCCTGTACTGTGACATCACTGTGTGTATTATCCCTGTACTGTGACATCACTATGTGTATTATCTCTGTACTGTGACATCACTGTGTGTAATATCCTGTACTGTGACATCACTGTGTGTATTATCCTCTACTGTGACATCACTGTGTGTATTATCTCTGTACTGTGACATCACTGTGTGTATTATCCTCTACTGTGACATCACTGTGTGTATTATCTCTGTACTGTGACATCACTGTGTGTATTATCTCTGTACTGTGACATCACTGTGTGTATTATCTCTGTACTGTGACATCACTGTGTGTATTATCTCTGTACTGTGACATCACTATGTGTATTATCTCTGTACTGTGACATCACTGTGTGTAATATCCTGTACTGTGACATCACTGTGTGTATTATCCATGTACAGTGACATCACTGTGTATTATCTCTGTACTGTGACATCACTGTGTGTATTATCTCTGTACTGTGACATCACTGTGTGTATAATTTCTGTACTGTGACATCACTGTGTGTATTATCCTGTACTGTGACATCACTGTGTGTATTATCCCTGTACTATGACATCACTGTGTGTATTATCCTCTACTGTGACATCACTGTGTGTATTATCTCTGTACTGTGACATCACTGTGTGTATTATCTCTGTACTGTGACATCACTGTGTGTATTATCTCTGTACTGTGACATCACTGTGTGTATTATCTCTGTACTGTGACATCACTGTGTGTATTATCCCTGTACTGTGACATTACTGTGTGTATTATCCTGTACTGTGACATCACTGTGTGTATTATCTCTGTACTGTGACATCACTGTGTGTATCATCCCTGTACTGTGACATCACTGTGTGTATTATCCTGTACTGTGACATCACTGTGTGTATTATCCCTGTACTGTGACATCACTGTGTGTATTATCCTGTACTGTGACATCACTGTGTGTATTATCCTGTACTGTGACATCACTGTGTGTATTATCCCTGTACTGTGACATCACTGTGTGTATTATCCCTGTACTGTGACATCACTGTGTATTATCTCTGTACTGTGACATCACTGTTTGTATTATCCTGTACTGTGACATCACTGTGTGTATTATCCCTGTACTGTGACATCACTATGTGTATTATCTCTGTACTGTGACATCACTGTGTGTAATATCCTGTACTGTGACATAACTGTGTGTATTATCCTCTACTGTGACATCACTGTGTGTATTATCTCTGTACTGTGACATCACTGTGTGTATTATCCTCTACTGTGACATCACTGTGTGTATTATCTCTGTACTGTGACATCACTGTGTGTATTATCTCTGTACTGTGACATCACTGTGTGTATTATCTCTGTACTGTGACATCACTGTGTGTATTATCTCTGTACTGTGACATCACTATGTGTATTATCTCTGTACTGTGACATCACTGTGTGTAATATCCTGTACTGTGACATCACTGTGTGTATTATCCATGTACAGTGACATCCCTGTGTATTATCTCTGTACTGTGACATCACTGTGTGTGTTATCCTGTACTGTGACATCACTGTGTGTATTATCCCTGTACTGTGACATCAGTGTGTGTATTATCCCTGTACTGTGACATCACTGTGTGTATTATCCCTGTACAGTGACATCCCTGTGTATTATCCCTGTACTGTGACATCACTGTGTGTATTATCCCTGTACTGTGACATCACTGTGTGTATTATCCTGTACTGTGACATCACTGTGTGTATTATCCCTGTACTATGACATCACTGTGTGTATTATCCCTGTACTGTGACATCACTGTGTGTATTATCCCTGTACTATGACATCACTGTGTGTATTATCCCTGTACTGTGACATCACTGTGTGTATTATCCCTGTACTGTGACATCACTGTGTGTATTATCTCTGTACTGTGACATCACTGTGTGTATTATCCCTGTACTGTGACATCACTGTGTGTATTATCCCTGTACTGTGACATCACTGTGTGTATGATCTCTGTACTGTGACATCACTGTGTGTATTATCCTGTACTGTGACATCACTGTGTGTATAATCTCTGTACTGTGAAATCACTGTGTGTATTATCCTGTACTGTGACATCACTGTGTGTATTATCCCTGTACTATGACATCACTGTGTGTATTATCCCTGTACTGTGACATCACTGTGTGTATTATCCCTGTACTATGACATCACTGTGTGTATTATCCCTGTACTGTGACATCACTGTGTGTATTATCCCTGTACTGTGACATCACTGTGTGTATTATCTCTGTACTGTGACATCACTGTGTGTATTATCCCTGTACTGTGACATCACTGTGTGTATTATCCCTGTACTGTGACATCACTGTGTGTATTATCTCTGTACTGTGACATCACTGTGTGTATTATCCTGTACTGTGACATCTCTGTGTGTATTATTCCTGTACTGTGACATCACTGTGTGTATTATCCCTGTACTGTGACATCACTGTGTGTATTATCTCTGTACTGTGACATCACTGTGTGCATTATCTCTTTACTGTGACATCACTGTGTGTATTATCTCTGTACTGTGACATCACTGTGTGTATTATCTCTGTACTGTGACATCACTGTGTGTATTATCTCTGTACTGTGACATCACTGTGTGTATTATCTCTGTACTGTGACATCACTGTGCATGTGTAGTTACTTCATCCAATGAATCCCTGTACTTTACCATTATGATGTGCTTGTGAAACTCCACCCTAGAGTTGGTGGACTTGCTGTTTTGGGTCCAGGTCTCAATTTAACTATGCAGATCTTGGTAACTGTGCCCACGTTGTCTTCTTCTCCTCAGCTGTCACTAATCCATTCTGCTTCCTGTATCAGTGACCGCCCCATCCATACATGTAATAGACACATCGCTGTGGTCACCGGTGGTTGTCAGCTTTCTATATACTTTCTGTATACTATAGTGGGTTGTCAGAGGAGTAGCGCAGGTCTAGTAGAGGACAAGAGGGGATTGCTGGAGCTATATAAGTTTGGGTAAGGAGAATCAAAGGTTGTAACTTTCACATATAATACAAAAAAATGTAGCAAAAAGATAAAAAAAAATGTCAATCCACTGAAATCTCATCAATCGCATTGGACATAGGAATCCTCAGTTTTCATTTGCAGCCAATGTCTCCATACATTGATGGACCGTGACTCCGTATCACCCTCACCAGTGGCCGCCATGGCTGTGAAGTATGAAAAGTGAGAACAATTTTTAATCCCTGTGAAATTTCCATAAGACGCAGAGATAGAGAGCACAGACAACAGCGCCGCAGCGCCGCACCGAACCCAAGCGAGAGCAGGAGCCAGCTGGTCCTCTTACTCAGATTGACAAGACTTTGGCCTTCCTCCATCTTCCTTCATCCCACCCAAAAACAACCATCTGGGTTTGTAAAGCCTTTCTTTCCATGACATTTCCATACGTGTTTATCGCATTTGGCGTCCAAATCCTGGAACAAGCGCCTGGACGGATGACTACAAATAGAGGGAAAACAGGGACTAGTAGAAAACCGCATATGGCGCCATCCTACAGAGCAAAACACAAAAACACTTATTTTTCTTATTTATATCTTCTTATTTTTTCACAATTTTTCCCTCTTTTTATTTTGGATTTCAGCGCACAGTAATGGGCTTAGAGCCGGAGGTTTCATAACGTGTTTGTAAGACGGGTTTAGTCCAGAACTTGCTGAAACATGAAAGTTTCATTCGCAGAAAGAATAACATGATCCTCGGGCACTCCCATCATTAATGTGTGCAGCGTCAGCAATAACCGAACCTGCACCGAGACATCTCAGCATTTACAGCATGGCCCAGTTATGGGATGGGCAAGGTGGGCATTTACCCAAGAAGCTCCATTACATGGAAACACTTAGGGAACATCAACCCTACAACCACCCACATTGTCAGCACTGAGGTCCGTAGTACAGGTCTGATCTATGACTAATATCAAATCTACTGCAACTAATAGGAAACCTGCAAGAAGCAAATCACACCCAGAAGACAGGAAGAAACTACAGCAACTCATAGAGGAAAACCAGCCGCTATATAGGGTGCTGATTATATAAGGAACTGCAGGAAATACATCCAGATAATATGTCTACAAAGATACTAGTTATATAGTAGTTATATAACTACTATATAACTAGTATCTTTGTAGACATATTATCTGGATGTATTTCCTGCAGTTCCTTATATAATCAGCACCCTATATAACGGCTGGTTTTCCTCTATGAGTTGCTGTAGTTTCTTCCTGTCTTCTGGGTGTGATTTGCTTCTTGCAGGTTTCCTATTAGTTGCAGTAGATTTGATATTAGTCATAGATCAGACCTGTACTACGGACCTCAGTGCTGACAATGTGGGTGGTTGTAGGGTTGATGTTCCCTAAGTGTTTCCATGTAATGGAGCTTCTTGGGTAAATGCCCACCTTGCCCATCCCATAACTGGGCCATGCTGTAAATGCTGAGATGTCTCGGTGCAGGTTCGGTTATTGCTGACGCTGCACACATTAATGATGGGAGTGCCCGAGGATCATGTTATTCTTTCTGCGAATGAAACTTTCATGTTTCAGCAAGTTCTGGACTAAACCCGTCTTACAAACACGTTATGAAACCTCCGGCTCTAAGCCCATTACTGTGCGCTGAAATCCAAAATAAAAAGAGGGAAAAATTGTGAAAAAAATAAGAAGATATAAATAAGAAAAATAAGTGTTTTTGTGTTTTGCTCTGTAGGATGGCGCCATATGCGGTTTTCTACTAGTCCCTGTTTTCCCTCTATTTGTAGTCATCCGTCCAGGCGCTTGTTCCAGGATTTGGACGCCAAATGCGATAAACACGTATGGAAATGTCATGGAAAGAAAGGCTTTACAAACCCAGATGGTTGTTTTTGGGTGGGATGAAGGAAGATGGAGGAAGGCCAAAGTCTTGTCAATCTGAGTAAGAGGACCAGCTGGCTCCTGCTCTCGCTTGGGTTCGGTGCGGCGCTGCGGCGCTGTTGTCTGTGCTCTCTATCTCTGCGTCTTATGGAAATTTCACAGGGATTAAAAATTGTTCTCACTTTTCATACTTCACAGCCATGGCGGCCACTGGTGAGGGTGATACGGAGTCACGGTCCATCAATGTATGGAGACATTGGCTGCAAATGAAAACTGAGGATTCCTATGTCCAATGCGATTGATGAGATTTCAGTGGATTGACATTTTTTTTTATCTTTTTGCTACATTTTTTTGTATTATATGTGAAAGTTACAACCTTTGATTCTCCTTACCCAAACTTATATAGCTCCAGCAATCCCCTCTTGTCCTCTACTAGACCTGCGCTACTCCTCTGACAACCCACTATAGTATACAGAAAGTATATAGAAAGCTGACAACCACCGGTGACCACAGCGATGTGTCTATTACATGTATGGATGGGGCGGTCACTGATACAGGAAGCAGAATGGATTAGTGACAGCTGAGGAGAAGAAGACAACGTGGGCACAGTTACCAAGATCTGCATAGTTAAATTGAGACCTGGACCCAAAACAGCAAGTCCACCAACTCTAGGGTGGAGTTTCACAAGCACATCATAATGGTAAAGTACAGGGATTCATTGGATGAAGTAACTACACATGCACAGTGATGTCACAGTACAGAGATAATACACACAGTGATGTCACAGTACAGAGATAATACACACAGTGATGTCACAGTACAGAGATAATACACACAGTGATGTCACAGTACAGAGATAATACACACAGTGATGTCACAGTAAAGAGATAATGCACACAGTGATGTCACAGTACAGAGATAATACACACAGTGATGTCACAGTACAGGGATAATACACACAGTGATGTCACAGTACAGGAATAATACACACAGAGATGTCACAGTACAGGATAATACACACAGTGATGTCACAGTACAGAGATAATACACACAGTGATGTCACAGTACAGGGATAATACACACAGTGATGTCACAGTACAGGGATAATACACACAGTGATGTCACAGTACAGAGATAATACACACAGTGATGTCACAGTACAGGGATAATACACACAGTGATGTCACAGTACAGGGATAATACACACAGTGATGTCATAGTACAGGGATAATACACACAGTGATGTCACAGTACAGGGATAATACACACAGTGATGTCATAGTACAGGGATAATACACACAGTGATGTCACAGTACAGGATAATACACACAGTGATTTCACAGTACAGAGATTATACACACAGTGATGTCACAGTACAGGATAATACACACAGTGATGTCACAGTACAGAGATCATACACACAGTGATGTCACAGTACAGGGATAATACACACAGTGATGTCACAGTACAGGGATAATACACACAGTGATGTCACAGTACAGAGATAATACACACAGTGATGTCACAGTACAGGGATAATACACACAGTGATGTCACAGTACAGGGATAATACACACAGTGATGTCATAGTACAGGGATAATACACACAGTGATGTCACAGTACAGGGATAATACACACAGTGATGTCATAGTACAGGGATAATACACACAGTGATGTCACAGTACAGGATAATACACACAGTGATGTCACAGTACAGGGATAATACACACAGTGATGTCACAGTACAGGGATAATACACAGGGATGTCACTGTACAGGGATAATACACACAGTGATGTCACAGTACAGGGATAATACACACACTGATGTCACAGTACAGGGATAATACACACAGTGATGTCACAGTACAGGATAACACACACAGTGATGTCACAGTACAGAGATAATACACAGGGATGTCACTGTACATGGATAATACACACAGTGATGTCACAGTACAGGATATTACACACAGTGATGTCACAGTACAGAGATAATACACATAGTGATGTCACAGTACAGAGATAATACACACAGTGATGTCACAGTACAGAGATAATACACACAGTGATGTCACAGTACAGAGATAATACACACAGTGATGTCACAGTACAGAGATAATACACACAGTGATGTCACAGTAGAGGATAATACACACAGTGATGTCACAGTACAGAGATAATACACACAGTGATGTCACAGTAGAGGATAATACACACAGTGATGTCACAGTACAGGATATTACACACAGTGATGTCACAGTACAGAGATAATACACATAGTGATGTCACAGTACAGGGATAATACACACAGTGATGTCACAGTACAGGATAATACAAACAGTGATGTCACAGTACAGAGATAATACACAGTGATGTCACAGTACAGGGATAATACACACAGTGATGTCACAGTACAGGGATAATACACACAGTGATGTCACAGTACAGGATAATACACACAGTGATGTCACAGTACAGGATAATACACACAGTGATGTCACAGTACAGGGATAATACACACAGTGATGTCACAGTACAGGATAATACACACAGTGATGTCACAGTACAGGGATGATACACACAGTGATGTCACAGTACAGAGATAATACACACAGTGATGTCACAGTACAGGATAATACACACAGTAATGTCACAGTACAGGGATAATACACACAGTGATGTCACAGTACAGAGATAATACACACAGTGATGTCACAGTACAGAGATAATACACACAGTGATGTCACAGTACAGAGATAATACACACAGTGATGTCACAGTACAGAGATAATACACACAGTGATGTCACAGTAGAGGATAATACACACAGTGATGTCATAGTACAGGGATAATACACACAGTGATGTCACAGTACAGGATAATACACACAGTGATGTCACAGTACAGAAATTATACACACAGTGATGTCACAGTACAGAGATAATACACACAGTGATGTCACAGTACAGAGATAATACACAGTGATGTCACTGTACATGGATAATACACACAGTGATGTCACAGTACAGGATATTACACACAGTGATGTCACAGTACAGAGATAATACACATAGTGATGTCACAGTACAGAGATAATACACACAGTGATGTCACAGTACAGAGATAATACACACAGTGATGTCACAGTACAGAGATAATACACACAGTGATGTCACAGTACAGAGATAATACACACAGTGATGTCACAGTAGAGGATAATACACACAGTGATGTCACAGTACAGAGATAATACACACAGTGATGTCACAGTAGAGGATAATACACACAGTGATGTCACAGTACAGGATATTACACACAGTGATGTCACAGTACAGAGATAATACACATAGTGATGTCACAGTACAGGGATAATACACACAGTGATGTCACAGTACAGGATAATACACACAGTGATGTCACAGTACAGAGATAATACACAGTGATGTCACAGTACAGGGATAATACACACAGTGATGTCACAGTACAGGGATAATACACACAGTGATGTCACAGTACAGGATAATACACACAGTGATGTCACAGTACAGGATAATACACACAGTGATGTCACAGTACAGGGATAATACACACAGTGATGTCACAGTACAGGATAATACACACAGTGATGTCACAGTACAGGGATGATACACACAGTGATGTCACAGTACAGAGATAATACACACAGTGATGTCACAGTACAGGATAATACACACAGTAATGTCACAGTACAGGATAATACACACAGTGATGTCACAGTACAGGGATAATACACACAGTGATGTCACAGTACAGGATAATACACACAGTGATGTCACAGTACAGGGATGATACACAGTGATGTCACAGTACAGGGATAATACACACAGTGATGTCACAGTACAGAGATAATACACACAGTGATGTCACAGTACAGAGATAATACACACAGTGATGTCACAGTACAGGGATGATACACACAGTGATGTCACAGTACAGAGATAATACACACAGTGATGTCACAGTACAGGATAATACACACAGTAATGTCACAGTACAGGATAGTACACACAGTGATGTCACAGTACAGGGATAATACACACAGTGATGTCACAGTACAGGATAATACACACAGTGATGTCACAGTACAGGGATGATACACAGTGATGTCACAGTACAGAGATAATATTAATAGTAGTTATGTCCAGTGGTACCAAGTCATGCTCTGTCTAGTAAGACTGTCTCTTTCTGTTGGAGAAGGGGTATAAGCCTTCTTAACCTCTTCCCCCCCAAAAAATACTGAAAAACTAAATACCCATCTCTACACAGCTGTCTGCAGATATGTTATTAACATAATTCAGTGTAGAAATTCCAGATGCCCACATATAAATGTAGCGTGTCACTAGCGTGTGGAGAGGCGGGGCCTGGATCTACCCACCAGAAACGCAACATAAAATTTCAGAACTTCCAATAATCCGGCAGAATTAAAATTTCGCTCTATGCTTCACCATTGTCTGCGCTGTCATTGATCTTGTCCTTATAATGTTATTGATACATTTGTGTGGCCGGGATAATCTGATTATTGGTTATTGATTCTCCTCTGCGGGTGAAGATGAGATACATTGGTTGATACTTTATGTATATACTGTACATAGTAAAATGAAACATTGTAGCAGGACACAGCACATAAGACTGGTCCAGCTATGTCGTTGTATGAGGCATGCTGAAGGGGGCGCCTCGTGCCTCAGTATGGCAGCAGACACCAGTATTGATCCAGTGATGGCCTCCTCCATGTGATCCATCAGTCAATGTCTCTACTTTACTCTTTAGTGAATTATTCATGGAAAGTGCTCACTTTTTGCTTTGTTGTCCAGCGGGGGAGCACGCCAAGGTCACATGACAATAGTAAAGTAAAAGCAATGTGACGGGAGCGTGCGGCTCATAGGTTTAATCACTGGTATAGCAGCTCACAATTTAAAGGGGAATTCTACCTTTAGGCCGGGACCCCACGTGGAGTAAACACCGCAAAAAAAAATGCGGCGTTTTACAACCCTTGCAAAGTACACTGTGGGAAAATATGTGCAGTGGAAACCGTTGCGGTTTTGGAAATCGCAGCATGTCAGTTATACATACAGAAACGCAGAAAGTCCACAGAGGAAACCTTTCTGCATGGTTGTGCCGTTCAGTTTCATAGAGGCTCATGGAGTCCCTGTGTATTATGGGTCATAGGCTCTCCATGTGCCATCGTTTGGTGCTTGGGCACATATAGATACAGTGTGATCCTTATTTCTAAATGTTTTGTGGACCCGGAAACTTCACTTTCACCGCTTATATGAATTCTGCCTCCATGTGCTGACCATAGCGAGTGGGGTACAGCCCCTGCCCCCAATCTGGAGTATGACGAAGCGGCACCCCTCTCTTCTGTCCTGACATATATGGACAGTAACTGGAGGGTTTGGAGACACCATGTGACTGCACCGTGATTACTGCAGACAGCCGACACTGAGCTGCTCAGCAGTGTAAACATCTGGGACAGTATAGGATACATATTTGCCACTCAATTATTATACTATATTACAACAGTTCCTTAGAGAATCCTTAAGTCATCTCATCTTTTTTCATTATTCAGTAGCCGCCCCTCCGCTGATTGTTCTACAGTTGGAATTTTTTTCTCTAGACCCCACCATTCCAGAGCCAGCAGTGCTGTTAGTTTCAGCATCCAGAGCAGAAAGACAAGGACCACCCACCAGTAGAGCCTAATTAGCATATCCGGTTCTGAAATGTATAGCACCAATTGCTCAGGAATGCTGAGGGCTAGAGGAAAAATTCTAACTGCCCTGGAATCCGTAGAGCAGCTCCTATTGAAGGATGACATTGGTGGAGGTGGTGAGAGATCCCCTTTAACCACTTCAGTACCAGGCCTATTTCTGGTCCAGGACCAGACACATTTTCAGGTTTTTTTTGTATGTGCAGTTTTGAGGGCTGTAACATTTTTATCACTTGGGTTATTCAACTAATTTCTGCGTCTTTTTTCGGTGACACATAGGGCTTTATTTTTATGCTGTTTTTATTTCTGTATGCGTTTTAATTTTTCTTATATCCAGGAAAATATAAACAAAAGAGGAGGAAAAACGTGTCTGTTTTTCACTTTTCATTTTTTTTTTTTTAATTTAATAACACAAAATGCTACTAAAAAACTTTTTAAAGTAGTTTTTCCTCTCCGTAATATTTATTTTGTATGGTGTCGTCAGGGGTGGGGCTATAACCTTTAATAACGGCGTGTTATTGGCGTATTATTTTATTTTATTTTTTATTATTTTATTTTTTTTTTTTTTTTACTTTTCAATTCATTTTTTTTTTTTTTTTTTTCTTTTCACATTGTGTCCCAAGGTCATAATAGATCTTTGGGGACATCTGACAATGGGCGTCTCAGGAAGTTTTTGTAATCATCCCAGAGCAGATATTTTCTTAGCGTACTTACCTAACCCAGTAGCCCACTCAATAGTCTATAGCGGTTGTAAACTACATGGCATCCTGGGACTTGTAGTTTTACAAGCATACAACTAATAAGTCTGATTTTTATTGTAACAATAGATGTATCAGACCAAGATAACAGAGAACCAGCCCGGCCACGTTATATCTGCCCCTAATAACGCAGATGTGTTCGGGCCGGGATTACAGATGTCTGGAATTCACTATATTGCATGGAAGAAAAATATATAAGATACATTTCCTGCGTCATATTAAAAGAGAAGAAAAACATAAAATGTGGCCCCGTTATTGTTTCCAGCTGTCGGCCGCTGGAATATCCTATAAAACGCTGGGAATGAAAACAAAGCGTAAACTTAACACCTATAATGGTATTTTTAATTATCCTGACAGCGGGCTGTTACCGGCCGGAGAGAAGGATATCTCCCCCGCCCCCGGATAACGTGGAGAAATCAATGTATTCTGCCTCATCTGATTACTCACATGGGCCTCATATCTTAAAGGGACAGGCACAATTTTAATCACTTTGTATATTAGGGTTATATGTGAATAAGAAAAATATTTAAAAAAAAAATCAAAAATGTTTTTAGAACATTATTTGTTCCTCCAACTGGAGATGGGGAGGAGTCATAGTGCAGGGGGTCCGCCCCTTTATGCTGAGCCACCGGGGAATGAAAAGTTTAGCCTCTGCTTGATGTCAGTCCATAGAAACCTTGATAATTGATTTTAAATGGATACAATCCTGTTCCGGTCATGTGATGGACATGCAGCTGCATGGGTTCGTCACACAGCTCGGATAACTGGATTGTTACTGTGACCAGGGCAGTTCCTGACAACCTGACAATCAGCCAGGATTGGAGTTGGTGCAGATTCCGCCTGTTTCACCCCTTGTATTGCAATATATTATACCAATGACCTGGAGACTGCATATTAAAAAAAAATCGTTTTAGAAAAATATTTGAAAAAATGTCAAGTAAAACAAATCTAAAATCCGCCTTATTTCCATCTTCAAATTCCAAGACTTAACATACTAAGACTGAAGACTAGACGTGTGACTGCAGAAACATCACTAGAGGCCCAAAGTATAGAATTATCACATTATTTATCCCACATCTTGAAATATTAAAAACCACAAACACCATTCATATTTGCTCTGATCCCAAAAATATGCAATAGAAAGTGACGAAACCTCTGCATGTACACCGGAATATTACCACAGAAAACGTCAACTCATCCGGCAAAAAATAAGTCCCTCAAAAAGTCCATGAAAAATTTAAATTGTTCTGTCCCTCAGGATATGGCGATACAGAAAAATTATTTTTCTTTGGCAAAAGTAGTAAATATAAAATGTATAAATTTGGTTTTGCTATAATTTGACTACTTTATATTCACCCCCAGATGGTGTCTGTAAAATACTGCTCATCCCAGAAAACTCAAGCATCTGTACGATAAATAGTCATGACCAAAAACAGATGGGAAGCTGTGAAGGTTGGATGGCAATGTCCAGCTGAGGTTCCTTGGGCCCACCAGATAATTATGAGGGCCTCCAAAAACCCCTTGGAAATAGACCACAGTACCCAGGGGCATAAATACCGGGGTAGCAGTGGTAGCGGCTGCCTCAGGGCCCAGGACATTAGGGGGCCCGGAGTCCTGTGGAGCAGCTACCGCGAACCCCACAAACACTGCTATCATTATACTGGGGGTCTTTTCAGACCCCTGAGTATAGAGATCGGAGGCCCAGGGGAGGTGAGAGAACATAAAAAACAACGTTACTTACCTCTGCTGCGCTTCAGCAGGCTTCAGGCCTGTTTGGTGATGTCCCAGACGTCAGCCGACGTCATTATGTGTTGCGACGCCGGCCTGGATCACGCGAGATCTGGTCCAACATTGAAGATGGCCGAAGTAGCAGCGAGTACACCAGAGCCAGAAAGCTAAGTAAGTAACATTGTTTTTTTTTGTTTGTATGCAGTGCAGGGGCCACTATGGGGCATAATACTGTGTGCAGGGGCCACTATGGGGCATAATCCTGTGTGCAGGGGCAGCTATGGGGCATAATACTGTGTGCAGGGGCCACTATGGGGCATAATTCTGTGTGCAGGGGCCGCTATGGGGCATAATACTGTGAGCAGGGGCCACTATGGGGCATAATACTGTGTGCAGGGGTCACTATGGGGCATAATTCTGTGTGCAGGGGCCACTATGGGGCATAATACTGTGTGCAGGGGCCACTATGGGGCATAATAGTGTGTGCAGGGGCCACTATTTGGCATAATACTTTGTGCAGGGGCCACTATGGGATATAATAGTGTGTGCAGGGGCCACTATGGGGCATAATACTGTGCACAGGAATGCGGTTTGTGCGGGGGGGGGGGGGTTATGTCAAATGTTTACCTTGGGGCCCAGCCATTCCTAGTTACGCCACTGACAGTACCCTTAAAATTTGGGTGTCTTCTGCTGGACCATTATAGTATTAGAGTCCATGCCTACTGGTATTCTGGTGGGCTACTCCGACACTGTTGGGTGGGGTCCTCGGAGGCAGGTGAGGGCTGACAGGTGAGGGTAGACTCCTTTCTAGAAATTTTTACCAGGGCACCTCAAAGCAATCCCATCTGTTCTGTTCCCATAATGCCGTCTCCAATCTTTAGAAACACCAGCAGAGGCGTAACATGAAGCCCCTCAACCCAGCGCAAAATTGGAAACAGGGCTCCCCACCTACCATGTGCCATTTATAATACTGGTGTCTTCTTACATGACACAAGAGCTTTTGAACTTTTTGGGTGCAACTGCTACCTCAGCAACTTTTATAGCCCCAATACGAAGTCTATGCCAGTCCCTCCAACCATTATGTGTTCTTCATAGTAGTAGTGTCCTCTTATGGGGTTATGAGGCCTCGTCCTGCACCAGGACCCGGGTGGATCTGACCCTGCCACATATTTGCCCATGATGCAGAGGGCCTAGTTGTGCATTTGAGCTGTTCACGTCCGTTGTCTCCAGTGTACGATATGATTTCACATGCTCGGTACTCTGACACCAGCCACTAATGTTAGCAGAGCATCAGTGAGCAAGATTACATGTGAAAGCCGATATCCTGCCGATCCAGGGCCGGGTCTTAATGGCCGCCTGATGGCATTTTATGGCAGATAATCAAGTCCAGTATTGATTCCATGTTCTGCCTCTTAATCACTCAGCAGACCCGGCCCATGAATATTTTACAGGGAGAGCAGAATGGTCCCTCTCGTAGTAAAGTCACGCTGCTCTATAAAACGGACACAGCCCTGCTAATTCAGGGCAGGGATTTTGCAGAGTTGGCCGAGCGAGATGTTGTTCAGTCCAAGCGCTGGCCGACGGCCAAACCTCATAAATCCAAAAAAGTAAAAAAATAAAAACCTTCTCCAAGTTATTTCTCTACACTTGGACCGAAGCCGCCTCCAAAGACAGATTACAGTAATCTAATTAGGAGAACCTGTTTATTCAATTCTCCAACCGAAAACTGACATCAAACCTGCAGATCTGTTTATTTTGGGAAGGAGACAAAGACGTAACCATAGCAACGTAATAAAAGATACAAACACAGCAACAAAATGTGGGGGAGAACGGCTGAGCCGGGAATGGGGGGTCATAGTATTATAGGAGTAATAGTCCTGTATATAGAGGGAAGTATTATAGTAGTTATATTCTTGTACATAGGAGCAGTATTATAGTAGTTATATTCTTGTACATAGGAGCAGTATTATAGTAGTTATATTCTTGTACATAGGGGGCAGTATTATAGTAGTTATATTCTTGTACATAGGAGCAGTATTATAGTAGTTATATTCTTGTACATAGGAGCAGTATTATAGTAGTTATAGTCTTGTACATAGGGAGCAGTATTATAGTAGTTATATTCTTGTACATAGGAGCAGTATTATAGTAGTTATATTCTTGTACATAGGGAGCAGTATTATAGTAGTTATATTCTTGTACATAGGAGCAGTATTATAGTAGTTATATTCTTGTACATAGGAGCAGTATTATAGTAGTTATAGTCTTGTACATAGGGGGCAGTATTATAGTAGTTATATTCTTGTACATAGGAGCAGTATTATAGTAGTTATATTCTTGTACATAGGAGCAGTATTATAGTAGTTATATTCTTGTACATAGGAGGTAGTATTATAGTAGTTATATTCTTGTACATAGGAGTAGTATTATAGTAGTTATATTCTTGTACATAGGAGCAGTATTATAGTAGTTATATTCTTGTACATAGGGAGCAGTATTATAGTAGTTATAGTCTTGTACATAGGGGGCAGTATTATAGTAGTTATATTCTTGTACATAGGAGCAGTATTATAGTAGTTATATTCTTGTACATAGGAGCAGTATTATAGTAGTTATATTCTTGTACATAGGAGTAGTATTATAGTAGTTATATTCTTGTACATAGGAGGCAGTATTATAGTAGTTATATTCTTGTACATAGGAGCAGTATTATAGTAGTTATATTCTTGTACATAGGAGGTAGTATTATAGTAGTTATATTCTTGTACATAGGAGGTAGTATTATAGTAGTTATATTCTTGTACATAGGGGGCAGTATTATAGTAGTTATATTCTTGTACATAGGAGGTAGTATTATAGTAGTTATATTCTTGTACATAGGAGATAGTATTATAGTAGTTATATTCTTGTACATAGGAGATAGTATTATAGTAGTTATATTCTTGTACATAGGAGTAGTATTATAGTAGTTATATTCTTGTACATAGGAGATAGTATTATAGTAGTTATATTCTTGTACATAGGAGCAGTATTATAGTAGTTATATTCTTGTACATAGGAGTAGTATTATAGTAGTTATATTCCTGTACATAGGGGGCAGTATTATAGTAGTTATATTCTTGTACATAGGAGCAGTATTATAGTAGTTATATTCTTGTACATAGGAGCAGTATTATAGTAGTTATATTCTTGTACATAGGAGTAGTATTATAGTAGTTATATTCTTGTACATAGAAGCAGTATTATAGTAGTTATATTCTTGTACATAGGAGCAGTATTATAGTAGTTATATTCTTGTACATAGGAGCAGTATTATAGTAGTTATATTCTTATATATAGGGGGCAGCATTAAGGTTAATGAGGTCTATTTTGCACCAGTGGCTTTGTAGTGTGTAGTCATTATGGTAATAGCACTGAAGGGTTACGTCTTCCTGTGTCTTCTTGCTCTCTCTGGTGATGATGTGAGGTTAGTCATTGCTTCTCTCCATTTCTCTTGTTCTTGCTTTGCTCCTTCATTAACCTGACATCAATACCTTCATCTCTTTAGCAGCCGCACATCAAACATCATGCCCTCCTGCAGGTAATGTGGCCCCCTGAGGGCCGCTGCTGACTTCTGGGAATTCTGTGTGGGGAGCTGCAGTATTCCAGTTATGTGTGACTCAGCTGCGGTGTTGTGACAATGTGCTGATTCACAGGGCTGCAGAGAGAGGAACGCTCCAGCCATCACACATGGAGCAGCTGCTTCCAAGCAGGACCCTCACCCTGACACTTTCTTCACCCCTTGTTGCTCCTGACCTGCTGGGTCAGACAGATTATTATTATAGCAGTATATGATGCTGTGCTGTACCGCCATATACCTCTGCTGTACAGATATTCTGCTATCACATGATTCTGTGCCATATTCTGAAGATACTGAGGCAGATTTGTTCATATCATTCTAAAATTAGACAAGACTAGACCGGGCAGGTAGAAGCTTTACCAAATTTGTTGTATTTTTTTAGGGGTATTTTGCACTACAATGTACGTTAGTAAATCGGACACATTTTAAGACTAGCCATGCCCCTTTTCGTAGATAATTTGAAACTGTTTAGGGAGATGTGAAAAAGTCTATGAACATGTAATAAAGTTGCTGGATGCCATCTACATATACCAAATGTATATTAGTGATTCGTCCCCCTGCCTAGACATAGAGTAAATCCCCCCATATATGTGAGGATGGGCGATCCACATAACATTCATTTCACCAAATATTTGTGGGTTCCTCTTCCTGTTTCCTTTCCTGTCTGAACCAGAACTGCTATTATTATACTCTGGGGTCCATTAGACTCGAGCATCGTGACATTGACCCGGTCCCTGGCGGCCATCAACATCATTCAGGAGGCCAGAAGAGGCCCAAAGAGGGCAACGAGGAACCCCAGACACTGCAATGGAGCCCAGGAGAGGTGAGTATGACTGCTTGTTATGTTTACTCACCTCTCCTGGGCCTCCGCTTATTATTATTAAATTATAATGGTGGTTTTTGAGTGGCAAAACCCAAAAATTTCAGGTTCAGCCAAACTTGAAATTTTTGGAAAATTCAAAACAAAGTCGGCAGAACTGGCTTACTCCTCCCCTCTGTGCAAAGGGCGTGGTCTAGGGGTTAATAACCCCGGAGTTACGTAGGGTAGGGGGCTCTGAACGTCCCCCTTATATGCATGTGAGGATTATTTCATGCAGCTCCCGATTAACATACTATCATTAGGATCTCTGCTCTCAGTCAGTGAATAGAACTATACATATTTACATGCAGAGGCCAAAAATATCTAGAGGACATACACACTTGGTGCAGATGTTGGCCCTGGTCAGATTAGAACTACAACTCCCAGCGTGATTTCTTGCTCTGCTCATCTTTGAGCTACCCATAGAAGTGATGAGAGCATGCTGGGAGTTGTAGTTTCACAGCAGCTAGAGCGCTGAAGGTTTCTGGTCCCTGGATTAGAATTTAGGACCCCAGTGCTGCAAGGTAAACACTAAGCAACCCTGCTGTGCTACACTGTAACACACCCTGCAGCTGTGCAGTCAGGCTTGGTGGAGAGGGAGCAGAGATCGTGAAAACAGGAAGAAAACACAAAGTCTATTAGAAATTTGCAGAACCTTTCATTATCTAAGGAAAAGAAAAGAAAACATTTTGTGACAAAACTTCCTTGTGCTGAAGCTGTTTGTGCCGGGCCGGGTGGCGGAGGAAACATGGGGGTAAAACCACCCAGGGCCGGCGGATTATAAACACGACCTGGATGGTTTCCATCGTGACTCACAGATTGGAGATTGTGATCTCCTGCCGGCTGGAGCAGAAGACAGAGCAGCCGGGAGCGACGGGAAAAAAGGGGATTTCCAGGGCTGGAGCCGGGACCATGAGGGAGCGCGAGGGAGCGCGGTCTGGAAAGTACCGGATTAGGATGGACTTTCATCCCGGCCCAGCACCCAGATGGACTTTATTCTCAGGCTTCATTCTGTTAGGAATCTGCATATTTATAGAGAATACCAGGCGGAACAGAAGAGCAGGAGGGTTCACAAGTCACTGGAAGGAAAGTCCCAGCAAGACGCCGACTAGACCCCACCATGGAGGCCTCTGGAGAAGAACAGGGCTAAGGCAGGATTCACACATGCAGTTTGTGGTGCAGTTTTTGATGCAGTATTTTGAACCATAACTAGGAGTGGATTTAGAAGGAAATGGAAATAAAGCAGAACGACATGTACTTCTCATGCCTGCTGGGTCCATTTGCTCAAAAACAGCACCAAAAACTGTATGTTTGATTCCAGCCTTAAAGGGATGGTCTACTTTGAACTGTTTCTTTGTATCTTGCAGTAGAATTCCTGACAATAAACAAATCACAGGATATCCTACAGCCTCAATCTGTAGAGGAGACTGGCAGCAAGTTTAATTTCCCTGCAGCTCCCCCACAGGTGATGTGAAGCATTACACAATTCTTATTGAAATCAATAGGTTGTATAATGCACAGCTAAGAGTAGATAATATATAGTATATAAATAACTAATTACAACTACATAACTGCTTTCTTCCAAACACAGCGCCACACCTCATCACAGGTTATGTAAGGCATTGCAAGTCAGCACCATTTGCTTCAATAGAGCTGAGCTGCAGTACCAGGCACAGCCCGTGGACAGGGGTGGCGCTGTGTCTGAATGTTTTTCTAATCCTATGCATCCTCTGTAATATCAGGGGTCACGTGTAGGGGTGAAGCTCATTGTTGAGCAGATGCTATATATTGCCCCCATGTTGGGCAGTTTCTTGCAGTAGAGCGCGGCGCTCCTATCTCCGTTCTTGCTCTTAGATTGTAAACTTTTGATCAACTTTGGATTTTCTTGCAGTATTTGTGACATTAATAAATATTGTAATCCCACCCACAGATAGAAATATCGGCTTACTGTGAGACTCGTCCTGTAGTTCTGTCTCTGAAAATATGTAATGATTACAGAAGCTGTGCCTTACCACAAGGGGGCACAAAAGTGCTCCCCCCCCCCCCCCGGCATATGAAAAGGCTCTCAGAGGCTCCTTTTGGGTAGTGTAGACTACTAGTGTAGTGTAGACATGCCTCTATGACACGCTTGAAGACATTTTGCCCATCTGAGGGGTCACACCACTGGACTGGACTGGGAGAAGCAGGATGGTCGTTTCGATGAAATGCCGCCATCTAGTCCGTACTGACCTAGTTGTTAGGATCGTGTTGGGGCAGTGGTTATGAGGGCTCACACATGGTGAACAGGACGGACCAGACCGTTCACCAGTAGAGAGAATTGTTTGATCCGCTGACAAGCACGAGCAGCTCCCACAGTTTCCTTGTCCATCATACAGACACACCCCGCACCATTACCAGGCTCTTAGCAGGAGGAATGAATCCAGGTTATGTTGGGATCCAACGTCAATCAGGTTAGAGTATGGAGGCCTTGTGGTGACCGCTTCAATCCTGC
Source organism: Leptodactylus fallax (assembly GCA_947044405.1). Classification (NCBI taxonomy): domain Eukaryota; kingdom Metazoa; phylum Chordata; class Amphibia; order Anura; family Leptodactylidae; genus Leptodactylus; species Leptodactylus fallax. Next base: position 872,802 of record CAMRHE010000587.1, read on the forward strand.
CTGTGCTGTAGAGCAACACACTGCCCCCTGCTGGTGTGATGATGTGGGGGCTATCATATAGGACAGTAGATTACCCCTAGTAGTGATACGAGGACACTAACAGCTCAGTGATATGTACAGGACATCCTGCAGCCACATGTGTTGTCTCACATGGCAGGACGGACAACTGGCACCAGCAGGATAATGCTCGCCCCCACACACAAGGGTTCCCCAGGAATGTCTCCACCAGATTACAACACTTCCTGCTCCTTCCTGGTCACCAGATTTATCACCAGTCGATCATTTATGGGAGCAGCTGGAACGTCACCAACTACGTGTGTGCAGGATCTACTGCAGGATACCATACAGAACCTGTATACCTCCATGTCCTGCCGTATCTCATCTTGTATCCAGGCGTACAGGCCCAGCTGTAACATCTGTGGTAAATGTACTGCAGGATACCATACAGAACCTGTATACCTCCATGTCCTGCCGTATCTCATCTTGTATCCAGACTACAGGCCCAGCTGTAACATCTGTGGTAAATGTACTGCAGGATACCATACAGAACCTGTATACCTCCATGTCCTGCCGTATCTCATCTTGTATCCAGACTACAGGTCCAGCTGTAACATCTGTGGTAAATGTACTGCAGGATACCATACAGAACCTGTATACCTCCATGTCCTGCCGTATCTCATCTTGTATCCAGACTACAGGCCCAGCTGTAACATCTGTGGTAAATGTACTGCAGGATACCATACAGAACCTGTATACCTCCATGTCCTGCCGTATCTCATCTTGTATCCAGACTACAGGCCCAGCTGTAACATCTGTGGTAAATGTACTGCAGGATACCATACAGAGCCTGTATACCTCCATGTCCTGCCGTATCTCATCTTGTATCCAGACTACAGGCCCGGCTGTAACATCTGTGGTAAATGTACTGCAGGATACCATACAGAACCTGTATACCTCCATGTCCTGCCGTATCTCATCTTGTATCCAGGCTACAGACCTGGCTGTAACATCTGTGGTAAATGTACTGCAGGATACCATACAGAACCTGTATACCTCCATGTCCTGCCGTATCTCATCTTGTATCCAGACTACAGGCCCAGCTGTAACATCTGTGGTAAATGTACTGCAGGATACCATACAGATCCTGTATACCTCCATGTCCTGCCGTATCTCATCTTGTATCCAGACTACAGACCAGGCTGTAACATCTGTGGTAAATGTACTGCAGGATACCATACAGAGCCTGTATACCTCCATGTCCTGCCGTATCTCACCTTGTATCCAGACTACAGGCCCAGCTGTAACATCTGTGGTAAATGTACTGCAGGATACCATACAGAGCCTGTATACCTCCATGTCCTGCCGTATCTCATCTTGTATCCAGGCTACAGACCTGGCTGTAACATCTGTGGTAAATGTACTGCAGGATACCATACAGAGCCTGTATACCTCCATGTCCTGCCGTATCTCATCTTGTATCCAGACTACAGGCCCGGCTGTAACATCTGTGGTAAATGTACTGCAGGATACCATACAGAGCCTGTATACCTCCATGTCCTGCCGTATCTCATCTTGTATCCAGGCTACAGGCCCAGCTGTAACATCTGTGGTAAATGTACTGCAGGATACCATACAGAGCCTGTATACCTCCATGTCCTGCCGTATCTCATCTTGTATCCAGACTACAGGCCCAGCTGTAACATCTGTGGTAAATGTACTACAGGATACCATACAGAGCCTGTATACCTCCATGTCCTGCCGTATCTCATCTTGTATCCAGACTACAGACCCAGCTGTAACATCTATGGTAAATGTACTGCAGGATACCATACAGATCCTGTATACCTCCATGTCCTGCCGTATCTCATCTTGTATCCAGACTACAGGCCCAGCTGTAACATCTGTGGTAAATGTACTGCAGGATACCATACAGAACCTGTATACCTCCATGTCCTGCCGTATCTCATCTTGTATCCAGGCTACAGGCCCAGCTGTAACATCTGTGGTAAATGTACTGCAGGATACCTTACAGAACCTGTATACCTCCATGTCCTGCCGTATCTCATCTTGTATCCAGACTACAGGCCCGGCTGTAACATCTGTGGTAAATGTACCTGCAGGATACCATACAGAACCTGTATACCCCATGTCCTGCCGTATCTCATCTTGTATCCAGGCTACAGCCCAGCTGTAACATCTGTGGTAAATGTACTGCAGGATACCATACAGATCCTGTATACCTCCGTGTCCTGCCGTATCTCATCTTGTATCCAGACTACAGGCCCGGCGGTAACACTGTGGTAAATGTACTGCAGGACTACAGAGCCCGTATACCCCATGTCCTGCCGTATCCAAAGCATTGACTGTGGTAAATGTACTGCAGGATACTATACAGAACCTGTATACCTCCATGTCCTGCCGTATCTTATCTTGTATCCAGACTACAGGCCCAGCTGTAACATCTGTGGTAAATGTACTGCAGGATACCATACAGAGCCTGTATACCTCCATGTCCTGCCGTATCTCATCTTGTATCCAGACTACAGGCCCAGCTGTAACATCTGTGGTAAATGTACTGCAGGATACCATACAGAACGTGTATACCTCCGTGTCCTACCATATCTTATCTTGTATCCAGACTACAGGCCCAGCTGTAACATCTGTGGTAAATGTACTGCAGGATACTATACAGAACCTGTATACCTCCATGTCCTGCCGTATCTTATCTTGTATCCAGACTACAGGCCCAGCTGTAACATCTGTGGTAAATGTACTGCAGGATACCATACACAGCCTGTATACCTCCATGTCCTGCCGTATCTCATCTTGTATCCAGACTACAGGCCCGGCTGTAACATCTGTGGTAAATGTACTGCAGGATACCATACAGAGCCTGTATACCTCCATGTCCTGCCGTATCTCATCTTATATCCAGACTACAGGTCCAGCTGTAACATCTGTGGTAAATGTACTGCAGGACACCATACAGAACCTGTATACCTCCATGTCCTGCCGTATCTCATCTTGTATCCAGACTACAGGCCCAGCTGTAACATCTGTGGTAAATGTACTGCAGGATACCATACAGAACCTGTATACCTCCATGTCCTGCCGTATCTCATCTTGTATCCAGGCTACAGGTCCAGCTGTAACATCTGTGGTAAATGTACTGCAGGATACCATACAGAACCTGTATACCTCCATGTCCTGCCGTATCTCATCTTGTATCCAGGCTACAGGCCCAGCTGTAACATCTGTGGTAAATGTACTGCAGGATACCATACAGAACCTGTATACCTCCATGTCCTGCCGTATCTCATCTTGTATCCAGGCTACAGGCCCAGCTGTAACATCTGTGGTAAATGTACTGCAGGATACCATACAGAACCTGTATACCTCCATGTCCTGCCGTATCTCATCTTGTATCCAGGCTACAGGCCCAGCTGTAACATCTGTGGTAAATGTACTGCAGGATACCATACAGAACCTGTATACCTCCATGTCCTGCCGTATCTCATCTTGTATCCAGACTACAGGCCCAGCTGTAACATCTGTGGTAAATGTACTGCAGGATACTATACAGAACCTGTATACCTCCGTGTCCTACCGTATCTTATCTTGTATCCAGACTACAGGCCCAGCTGTAACATCTGTGGTAAATGTACTGCAGGATACTATACAGAACCTGTATACCTCCATGTCCTGCCGTATCTTATCTTGTATCCAGACTACAGGCCCAGCTGTAACATCTGTGGTAAATGTACTGCAGGATACCATACAGAGCCTGTATACCTCCATGTCCTGCCGTATCTCATCTTGTATCCAGACTACAGGCCCAGCTGTAACATCTGTGGTAAATGTACTGCAGGATACCATACAGAACGTGTATACCTCCGTGTCCTACCATATCCTCATCTTGTATCCAGACTACAGGCCCAGCTGTAACATCTGTGGTAAATGTACGCAGGGATACTATACAGAACCTGTATACCTCCATGTCCTGCCGTATCTTATCTTGTATCCAGACTACAGGCCCAGCTGTAACATCTGTGGTAAATGTACTGCAGGATACCATACACAGCCTGTATACCTCCATGTCCTGCCGTATCTCATCTTGTATCCAGACTACAGGCCCGGCTGTAACATCTGTGGTAAATGTACTGCAGGATACCATACAGAGCCTGTATACCTCCATGTCCTGCCGTACCTCATCTTATATCCAGACTACAGGTCCAGCTGTAACATCTGTGGTAAATGTACTGCAGGACACCATACAGAACCTAAGGCTGTTA